>WWET01001110.1:177166-196953 GCA_011038615.1 Limnodynastes dumerilii | reverse complement strand
ATGTACATACATGTATATGTATATAGAAAAGGTCTGGAAAAATAGGCTTATTCAATTGGTTTTAAAGGCTTTGGATGGAGCATTAGGCGACTGAAACGTCAGTACTATCTACAATGTAAGCTCCATCCAGATACTTTAAAACCAACTGAATTTGCCTCCAGAGGGCCTACTTTATCAGGACCTTTCCTACTTTGTGTACATGTAAGTGCACCAGGAGCAAGAGTGGCAGTACTTTGGATCTCTCTCTCTCTTTCATACGATCATCTTAACCAAGCCCTTACCAAACGATTTAAATACCTAGCCCCTGCACAACATGCTGATGCTTGTAGTTCTACAATCATCAGCATTCTCAGGGATGGGAAGGCATGTTACCGCTTGGAGAACCACAAGTGCCATCATGCCCTGTCACCCGTTTCAACAACACACAAATGCATACCCCTCCTAGCACCTTTATAAAATATAGGACCAGCCCCAACCCTAAAAAAATGCCCCCCTATAAAGAATACATTACATTTAATACCGCAAATATTGGAAAAAAAATTACCGCTAATTGTTTAATGTTAAAAAATAATAAAAAGAGTCACAGTCTGCACCCCTGTGTACACACAATGAAGCCTGTGGCGATCGGATTGACCCTACTGTTACCAATACACTTCCATGTAACGAAGGAAGTGTATTGGTAACATTAAGGTCAATGCGATCGGCACAGGCTTCATTGTGTGTCCTGCGACAGACTGATTTTGCTGCGCGTTCTGGTGCGCTGTCCCTCCGGATGAGGCTGAACAAGCAGTGCCTGCCAGTGGTTCCGATTACCCCCGGGCCGGTAAGAGGGGTGCAGACTGTGACTCTTTATTATTTTTTACATTAAACAATTAGCGGTAATTTTTTTTTTCAATATTTGCGGTATTAAATGTAATGTATTCTTTATAGGGGGGCATTAACTGTTTAGTATTTTTTTAGGGTTGGGGCCAGTCCTATCATTTTTTAAGTTGCTAGGAGGGGTATGCATTTGTGTGTTGTTGTAACGGGTGACAGGGCATGCTAGCACTTGTGGTTCTCCATGCGCTAGCATGCCCTGCGATCCCTGGGCATGCTGATGATTGTAGAACTACAAGCATCAGCATGCCCTATACTTGCCAATTTTTTTTAATTTTTTTTATTTTTTACACTATCCGACGCTAGAAACAGATTTGTTTACTGTTGCCATAGCAACAGTAGACTAATCTGAGCCAATCGGGAGGCAAAATGAAAGACCCAGGTTGAAAACAACCCTGGCGCTTTCACATTGCCACCCTTCCCGGGTTGAACACGGGAAAAACCCTTCTTTTTTCCTGTGTTCAAGTCCTGGGTCTCTTGATGCGGGTCTCCCGGAAGTGGCGGTTTCACATCCCACCACCAAAAACCTGGGTTTTTGCAAAATGCCGGGTTTTTGATGGTAATGTGAAAGGGGTATAAAAGATGGAAAACTGCCCAACTATTAAAATAAGGATCTGTAGCATGCACCTGGCTTTACCAAGTTAGTAATGCCTCTCAATAACATAGGAGTAAAATACATTTGAATATTCACTAAATACAGTACATTGAAAGTTCTCTCATCAGAAGACCTGTCCAAGAGAAATCATTTTCATGGTACTAGAATGGGTATTTAACAGTCAGATATGTGGGTAAAAGAAATCCATGCTATTATGGCAGTTCCAGAAACGGTGCAGCTTACTAATGAGGGGCTGGATCCAGACTTAAGTGCTTGAAATTAGTTACTCCTGGGCTAAATCATGTTGATTGCAGGGGAGTCATATTTCATCTGTTGCAAACAGTATTAGAGTTGATGTTTCCTATCCCAAGTCTAAATAACAGTGTGATAGTAAAGCTGGTCAGTATCTGTGTGCAGTAAGCAATTCAAAGATATATCCCTGCATGCAAAGAATACAATTAACTCCCCCCGCACTGAATCCAACATGGTTTAGCCCAGGAGTAACTAAGTTCATGCACTTAACAAGGTCTGGATCCAGCCCATTATCCTAGTGACCGCTATACCATACANNTTTTTTTTTTTTTTTTTTTTTTAACAGTATAAAAGTGTTGGGGTTTTTGCTCTTTCAAGTATCAAGTTACATACATTGGACCTGATTCAGAGATTGAAAAAAGGGAGAAAAGTTACTCCTGAGCAATACCATGTTGATTTCAGGGGGAGTTAATTGCATTCTTTGCATACAGAGATATATATTTGCTTATTGCACACACATACTGACCAGCTTTACTTTTACACTGTTATTTAGACTTAGGATACATCATCTTTCAATTCTAATATTGTTTGCAACAGATGAAATTTGACTGCCCTAAAATCAACATGGTTTTGCCCAGGAGTAACTTTCCTCTCTTATTTTCAAGCTCTGAATTAGGTGTCCATTCCAAGTATCCATTTAAATTTAATAAAGCATTATCTCCTTTTCATAATCTCTCAAGGTGAATCTGCTTGTCTGCTGTACAAACACAGGATCCCAGTTAATCATGTGTTTATAGCCACTGTATACTAACTACAAGTATGTATGGTTACTGAGACAGGTACTCAACATGTACTAAAAGTTACCATGGTAGTCACTTTACATGGTCCAAAGTGAACAGTATTATAAATGACTAGTAGTCTGAAGATGCCACCCGCAGCCATTTAGTGTAAAACAGAGCACTGTGCCATTTTGCTTTTCTTATTTCAAAGTCATTATGCGTGCAGACAATATCATTTAGATTTTTTTCAGCAGTCTATTTAGATTACTTGTCACAAAAGCGAGAGCCTATTTCCTGAGGCATAAATGCACACAATACCAACATGTCACTTGTTAGAACGCACTTGGAATATAGAATACACTTTTTTAGCATCTGAGGAGGCCATAGGAGAACTCTAGAAGTTTCAGGAGGACGGAACCTCTAACTGAAAATGAAAAACGACTGAAGCTAGTTTACTTTGGGTAAAGACACACTTTGAAAGGTGACCTAATCAAAATGTATTCAATGTCAAGGAATACACAGAGAAAGCAAAACTCTTACTATAATGGCAGAACCAGGTGGGTGAGTGTACCGATCGACATACTCGCCCATTCATTTTCGCAGACCTGCCAGATGACAGCTACGGAGAGGTGAGTAACCTCTCCGGGGCATTTTAGTATTGGGGGGGGGTTAGGGTTAGGCGCTTAGGAAGGGGGGGTTAGGGTTAGGACCATAGAAGGGGAGGGTTAGGGACAGGCTGCGGAGAGGGGTTCTTAGTGTTAGGCTATAGAGAAGGGAGGGTTAGGGTCAGGCTACGGGGAAGGGAGGGTTAGGGTCAGGCTGCGGGGAAGGGAGGCTATACAACAGCATCAGACAGCTGCGTTCCGATGCGGAATATTGGGTACTGTGCGTGTGCAGTAAAAATTCCCAGCTTATGTAGCGTACGTAGGTCAGCTGACTTTCTCAAGTTTGGATCCATCCCCATCTTACTAAGTACATTGTTAGCTTGCGGCATCATCTTATATCAACTGCCTTCCTATAAATCATTATCTCCTTTTTAAAATCTTTCTGCCAGGCACAGCTGGAGGGTTCACAGCTCTCAGGGAGTTGTCATATTAGTGGAGTGTGTATCACACATATGTATTGATTCTTAATAAGCTTTCTCATCACTGAAAATGTGTATAATGTCCAGTCCATATTACACCTCTGCTTTATTACACCTCTTGCTTGTATTTGTCTCCTTACCTTCTGCCTCAGATATTTGGCAGTAGGTTCCTTACCTTCCGTACCTATTACACGTCACACAAAATCTTTTGTAAAGATATTTCTTTGCCCAAGCCCCAGCTTGTATTGCTCTCTTTTAATAGCATAAAACGTCATTCTTTTTGTCTAATATGTATTGTAATCATACAACAGACATTTTGTGGTGTAACCAGTAGTTTCCAAATACTAATAATGTGAAAATTAAGATCTTTGTACTGTTTATGTTGTGACAGATCTGTGTAGCTGAATTAGAACGCTAATATGATCTCTACTGTTACTGATGTGTAAGTGTCATCATATGCTGTAATGAAGTAAATGCTGACACTGTAGCAGAGACAACAGGTATCCGCGACACTGCGTAAAATGAACTATAATATGTTTTGCATGGTTATTGTTTAAGCTAAGTTTCAGCAGAAAATAACTCCACTGAATGAGCACTTAAACGGCAGTAAATATGAAGGAAGTCATGTGACTTTTGTGGAAGATGATGTTGGTTGCTGTCCATGTGAAGCAGTTCTGAAATGCATCAGGATATACTGTAGTTATTGCACAGTAACTTCACAATTCCATTGATGTGCTAACAGTACTGCTATACTCTGACTATATTACACAGCTTAGCGACAAATATCCATTTAAAATATTAATGGCTTCTTCTTTTTTTATATGGTATGTGTTGAAACAATGTTGACAGTTCTCAAAGGAGGGGAAAAAAAAAACCTCAAGCGAGAGACTACATTATCACCTATGTTCTTATTCGCATTTGCAAAATCTGTTTTGACAGCTTAAAAACCTGTGACTTTTCTCTTCCAGTGAATAGATAAGCAGCTCTTTATTTAACTAGTTTACTTTTTTCGTTTGTCGCCAGCACAAAAAGAATAAAGATGATTTAGGAATAAAATAAAAACTAGAAATAAAAAGAATTAACGATTTCATGTTTTGTTTTTTAAATTAAACATGTGAAAGCCATTTAGTCACTTGGGACAAGATACAGATCCAGACTTAAGTGCATATTCCATATATTAGCTTCTGCAATGGAAGGTAACGTACGGAACTTGCTATCCCAAATTCCGAATAGAGGAACACACGACTCTCCCCCCTCTGTATTTGTATGTGCAGGAGGGATATCTGCGCATCTCTGTGCGTGCGGAATACGGAATTGTATGTAAGAGCTTAGCTGACCCCTTAATGTCCAATTTAAATACTCCCCCCACCCCTCCCTACATGGTGTGTGGGCCTGTCCCTCCCCATGCAGAGACTTTATTAAGGCTTGATCTGGCCCTTGTTTATTTTTACCATATAAAGCATATTACTTCCACAGAATGACAGCTCTAATCTGTCAACTTCTATGACAAACATTTACATCTGTGGAAAATAGATTTGTAGATGAGGAGGGTGAAACGTCAAAGGTTTGATTTTTTTTGGGAGGATGGGTCTACAAGCTCTAACCCCTGTACCCATAAACAGCTGAAGTGATAAAAATCAAGCAATCAGAACATTTGGGGCCCTCAAATGCAATGTTTAATAAATATTACTTAAAAAGTACAACAAAAAAAGTTGTGGTTTGTTGGGATAGTGTAAGAATTTGCTACCAGTACCATTTGCTATGCATGCATAGTAGCTTATTTTCGCTATCTGCGTCTAAAGACCGCGCTTACGCAATCTACATACAGAAATGGTACGCAGATAGCGTAAACAAGCGACTACGCATGTGCACTAGCTCAATTCTTAAAACAACGTAACAGTAAGATGAAAACTACGTAACTGTGAATCCGGAGCATAGATTTGAATCGACGGAGACATACTTGCCATCTGGTGGGCAAATAATAAGAGAAGTGGTAGCATATTACAAGACACAATGCTTGCACAAAGCACTGATTATTTAAGTGAAATCCAGTGTTATAGCATTGACAGTAAAACTACGGGATAATTCAGCAACACAAAGTGGCAGCTTCTGAAGTACACTCCAAAACATGAAGTTATAAAACCTCCCAATAACTAATGCTCTACAAGCACTAAGCTTCGTGTACTCTGTAAACATATATTGATCTGCATTCAGTACAACTGCCACGTATTAACCTCTTCTGCAACCAAAAGAAGATTTAACATTTTAAAGGCAGTCAATCAATACACATTACAAGGATTACATCAACCCTGTTGTTTTATCTCTGGCCCAGACATGAAAGTCATTATACAAAGCAGGTATGTTTCCAAAGCGAACACAGACTTCTAGAAAATTCAAGGATTCAATCACATTTACACTCTATAGAGTATGAATACACATCAAGGGCTCTCCACTTGAAAACTCTGAGTGGCATGACAAGCCGATGACCCTACCCAAAAATGACAGCAGACTCCTTTCCTCCTCTGTGCTGCTGTCCAGCCATTCTCCATCCCCAGGTGAGAGGAAGCTCATGTTTGCAAGCTGATTACGTCCCACCACGTGGTGCACTGTTTTCTTCTTCTCTCACCTGACCTCAGGCAGAGCAGGAGACGTCAGCTCTTCAGCTCAGGGGCAACAAGAGCGGATTGCAAAACAAAGAATTGTCACCAGTACATAGCTGCTAGATCAATGGGGTTAGGCCTTGTTTAAGTGCTCTCTGATGCAGAAAGAACTGAAGGCACAGCAGGGTGCCAATGGGCTTCCAAAGCGAAGCTGCTGCCGGATCCAGGAAGAAACACAAAATGCTACAAGAATGGAAATGTATTTCTCAGAGTTTAAGTCAAGGCAAATATTGGTATAGTCCCTAAATCATCAGCTTGAAACTGCTGCTAGAACCAATTCTTCGCAAGTGCTCCAACACGCAGCAGCATCAGCACAATTCTCCTCTCTCAGCCTGTAATGGGCTGTAGCATCCTCCCTTCTAAGGCTCCTTCCCTTTCTGTACAGGCAGGTTCATCAATCTCTGATTAGGAAGCACCGGATGCTCCCTTCCTCCCTCCTTTTCCAAGTCTTGTTTGTGTCCCCCCCCCCCTCCTTTGCAGCCCCTATCTAACCTGTGACAGCTGCATTGATCTGTAATAATGGAATAAGCAGTTAACTGCCAAAAGCGACATTATGGGCTATTCCAGTGCTGTCTCCTCAGAAGCAAAAACTGGACTGGTTGGATGCCCAAGCTTGGCTTCCGGTCCTTATGCCCGGTGGGATTAGCAGGCAGGAGAGTGCTAGTGGAGGAGGAAACACAGAATCCTCATCGCTGCTTGTTCTGCACAAGGCTCCTGCTTCACAATCTATTTCTGTTGTGTTATAACAGCCCAGCCTATTTTTCCCCAGATAAGAACTTTAACTTCAGAGATGAGATGACAATATGAGCGGGCACTATGCCCTGCAATGCAGTAAGCAAGTGTTTGGAGAAAACAAAACTTGGACAGACTGGACTAGATTTCTGTACATTGTGCTACACAGAACACTGATCTTGGCTGTATCAGGATAAGCCATAATATATAAAGTGTAAAATTGTCAAACTATGGGCCTTATCCAGACTTAATAACGACAGCTAACTTACGCATGCTGCATGGGTAAATCTGGCACTGTGCATGCACGCGGCAGATGTTACTTATCGTAACTCTGATTGTATGCAACTCCGTATGAAAAGGTGTGACATCCCTATGCAAGCCGAAAATACGCATTGCGGGTGGGGGAGGCATTTATATTGTACATTCTGCACAGTATGGGCTGGGTTAAGCAATTATGTATGACAAGGCGATATGTACGACCAGAGAAACACAAGGAAAAGTTTAGGAAGTCAGCTAAGTTGCATGCATGTAAGGGGAGTAACTCGCAACTCGTGTACAATAGCGTACGTAAAATACAAAATTAAGTCTGGATCAGGCTCTATGCTAGTTACAGTATTGCTTTTAAAAAAAATAAAAAAAAATGATAAGTGGAATAAGCCCTAGACAAGGGGTTCTCTGGCATGTGGACCAGTCTGGTGGCAAGCTGGGAGACTGTCCAGGGTTGTAAGGAAGCAGTAGCCATACCTGGGGAGAAGTAGAGAGGGAAATAGAGATAGAGAGCTCTCTCTCCTCTGTCTTTCTATATATCTAGCACAAAACCTTTCCACCCTCAGTTGAATATTAGCTGTTTGTTATTGCAGGTAAATATATATCTTCATCTTCATTCCCAGTCACATAATACAGATAAAACGAATAGCACAATGCACAAAACTGACTGACTGGGAACATGTTACTGCACTTGCTTGGAGACAATAATTGCACATTCCTTATATAATTATGTGATAAGATCAATTACCTGAATACAATTATCAAAATTACAATCCTATATTCCAGGATGGGATGATACCTTTAGACTAACCCCACCAGGAATGACAATGAGAACCAATTACGGCTGGGTTTCCTCTGGGTGTTCCAGTTTTCCTCACACAGGACCAGATACACAACCCCACAGTTTTTTTTTTACTTATGTGCCTATTTTTCACGTTTTTAGCTACTACGCATGTGTAGTAACTATTCTACGCTATCTACATGGTGTTTCATTGCGTACATGTGGTCTTTAAAGACTGCATGTATGCAATCTACGTAACGAAACACTACGTAGATAGCGTAAAATAGTTACTACTCATGCGTAGTAGCTATAAACGGAAAAATAGGCACGTAAGTAAAAAATTTCGGGGTTGTGAAGCTGGGCCATGAAATACCCGGGATTTTCACCAAAAGCAGGGAGTATCTGAAGCGTTATATCATAACCTGGCATGTAGATGGGGCGCATATAAGGGGGAGGAGACAGGCCAAACTTCGCCTAGGGTGCCCAGAGACCTAGCACCGGCCCTGAGTGTAGGTCAATAAAAAATGACTGGAACAGCATCTATATTACTATCTGTGCAAAAATAGATATAATAGTAATCCACAGAACAGTGCCTATTGTCAGGAACGTATTCACAGAACAGACTGTAAACTGTATGGAACATACTGCAGGCCCCAAATAATCAGCTGCTTCACTCTACCCACATGTACAAGGACATGGCACAAATATACCCTGAAGCGTTAACATTAAAAAAAAAACTCTTGGAAACCTGGTGATATAACTTGTGGTTTCTGCAGTTTTGATCATTAAATAAATGACAATCCGTCTAAAGAAACAGCAGCATCAACTTCAATGGTTCTTGTGTGATAATCTGCAGTGATTTAGATACTTTCAAAAGTAATTAAATGAAAGAATGTGTACATATTGTGGAAAAGGCTGCCCTATTAAAGCCTCTCATATTTTAAACAGGGAACCACAATGTTCTATGATAGCAGCAAATATGCAAAAGTGGTTGGATAAGAAGACAGATCTACTGAAATCAGAGCACGCCTCTCATCTATGAATTCAAGCCCTTCAGAAAGCACAAGCGTAATGAAGACAATGTACCAACCATTGTTCGGGGTTTAGTATGTTGCAATGATCTTCCGAATGTAGACCGTTAAAACGCTGATTAATCTTTTAATACGAGTTAAACGACTGGCATTCCTCTTTCTGACAGGGTCGTTAAATCGACAACTGTCAGACAGACTATTGTAATGCAGACACTGCTAAATAACGGACATGTCCCCTACCCAACTAGTCATGCCTACTAATAAATCTGGGGCGGTCACATGACATTTTCCACATTTCTCTTGCCTTTCCTGTAAGCAATGCTTTACACTATATTAGAAAGAACACTCTTAAATAAGCTCTTACAATACACAGTTTACTATACATTGAGCTATTAGATGTACCGTCATGATGGAGAAAAACTATTTTAAAAATTGTAATGTATGTGGTTGACTTCAATCAATATTTTTCCAAGGGAAGGAAGAATGGAAAGGAGGATGACAGCCATTTTCTTTTACTCTATACACATGACCTACTTACAGTCTCTCCAAGTAAATCAATGGCAAACACAGACATAATTGCCTAGTAAGGTAGAGAAGATTTTACACCCCAATAAATCTAATTCACAGAGGGTTCACTCATTACCACTCAGAACCCCTAACTACTTAACCAATTCAACACACAAACTTGTAAGAAACACAAGTTGTCATCTATAAAATTACAAGTTTTTCTAATCAACAAAATATAAAAAAAATAAAAAATTGAGCAACATATTTCATGGGAGCTGGGGTTGGGGGTACGGACAATTCACAGTAATATGGACTATAATAAGCTAATGCCACCTCCTGACAGCTTAACCCATACACTGCAAGAAAGGCATTGAAAATACATGATAAAAGAACCAGCAGAACAGGAGTGTAACAAATTAAATAACTGTTCCTTACTGACAGATCAATTCTTATTACATGGCTGATGGAATGCCGCCTCAGCAGATTTGGCAGCAGCTAACTCAGGTTATAGAGGACAAAAAAAAAGCCAATAAAAAACAAAAAAGAATCCAAAACCCAAATCAAGTAGAACGTTTGCACTTTCTAGCAGAGATGAGTTATAAGACAACAGTCTTCATACAGCAGTACATCAAGAGGGTCACATGACTATTGTGCTATCGCTCTAGTTAGTGGCTCTAATCGCTCTAGTTAGTGGCTCTAATCGCTCTAGTTAGTGGCTCTAATCGCTCTAGTTAGTGGCCAGGATCAATTTTTAAAAAGTCCAATAAACGCAATGGTACAATTATTAGATTTTTAAACCAGTTTGATATATATCAGGCGCCACTAGTGCCTGATATTTTAAGGGAACCAACCAGCAAACTGAAATATATATATATTCCAAGACTGAGGTTGCTTTAGATCATTTTATAGGGTAATTTATACTGCCGATGCTCAAGGCAAGGGGAATTTGCACAAAAACAAAACACGGCCTGGAACTCTAGCCATTAACCAGTGACTAACCATGATCTTCTATCTTTAAAATAAAAGTCAGAGAATTAGTTACAGATATCTGCAGATACGTGATAAGCCACCCGCCACTTACAAGGCTTCTCTGCTGAACAGTCCTAACTCTAAATAGAGCCCCAACTTTGGGTCACATATCCAATATCTTTCGAAACCAAGAGCATACCTCACATGGAGAGTGTCAGTCCGTCCTGACACGTGATTATATATTGTTTACACTATGGCTCTGGACGCTGTGTTAAGCATGTTTGGGACTTTTCTTTGAAATTATTTATTTATGTCCATTGAGCCGGATCATTGCTCTTACCTCTATGGGTCTCTACATTTGTTGTTTTTAAAGGCACATGGTGTACATTTTTTATGAATTTTTGGCTATGCTCTAGCCTGTGTAATATATTCCTGTTTTTGTTTATTTTTATTGATGATCCTGAATAAACATGTACTGAAACGTCGGTACTTAACTTAACTGCATTCTTGACTCTGTGTCAGTTCCTTTGATCATTTAAAAGCTCTGAGTGCCACCCCATGGCAGAATATATAATATATAGCATATAATATATAGCAGCAGCTAGTGCACGGTGTAGTAAACACAGGGATCAACCGAAGCCGCGCTGCACACAGCGAGTCGTGTGGCCAGCTGAAGAGAGCAGCATCCCTGCCTGCACTGCATAATATTATACTACATATGGATGACTACTCTCCTGGGGCCAGATTTACTAAGCTGCGGGAAAGGAAAAGTGGAGATGTTGCCCATAGCAAACAATCAGTTTCTAGCTGACATCTTTCTAGTATGTAATAGGAAAGTGAGAGCTAAAATCGGATTGGTTGCTATGGGCAACATCTCAACTTTTCCTTTCCTGCGGCTTTGTAAATCTGGCCCCTGGAATGCCTGAGAGACTTAAGATATTCAGGAATAGCTCCCATTATCCCAGGAGAGCCAGCAATTCTCCCACAATGGGAAATCACATGCAAATCACAGCTTACAATCCCCAGCACCCCCGCGTTACTATGGATGGGAAAGGGCTTGAAGACAATGTGCACTAAGTCCCTCTGCATCTCTAGTAACTGTATGAATTGTAGCACTGATAGGCAGTGATGGGGCTTCAGAAGGTGATTTGCATAATATAGTGTCATCAAGCCCTACTGCTTTCTATCTCTTTCTACCTTTCAAGATCTCCTGGAGGGAAGAATTCAAGAAGTCAGCAACCAGGGTGGAAGGTGACCGGCTTGGACCCCTTAGCAAGGAAGCGACTGACAGCTTGCTTATGCTGCAGGGGGGAGCAGCTGACACAGTTACCACTCTCCTCCAGGCCCCTTAGGAGCTGCACCCCTCACACCCCCTATAGTTATGCCACAGAATAATACTACAGAAGACCTTCACTAGCCACATTGGAATAAGTTCTGGCAGCCTAGCAGAAGTTGACAAAGTAGCTGATCCAGAGCAACAGCACTTAAAAAATTGAGCAATACGAGGGGTGCAAACTCATTTTATTCCTTTTGCATGCAACCTTCACCTCTCAACTCTGTTCAACATGATTTTACCAATCTGAAGATGTTCTAATTTTTTTTTGCTGTTACGCCCAATTGTCATTCGGAGAGAGTTTTTCATCTTTACTTAACGTTTCAGAATTAAACATCCGTTAGATAATTCAGCTTTATGTTCATAGTAAGATAAAGGCTGCTCTGCGGTTGAGCATGAAGGCTATTTAATTTGTGATTTATTTGTATTGTCCTGTGGATTTAATCAGTTTAATTTTCTTGGTGGTAGACAGAATTACAGAAGAAGCTCATGTACAAGATCAGGGATAACAGGCAGAGTCACAATACCTGAAGAGAGATAACAGACCTCCTACTAAGCCCGACTGCCATCCAACTAATTTCCTTCTTATATTTGGCCACATAATTATTTTGTTCCGTCTGTGTTGCTATACCTTTTTGGAATAATGTCAGGCACTGATAATGTGAACTCTTTAGACACTTCAACATCCATTAGTCAGGCATCCTTTGGTGATAACAAGCTTCTCCTCCAAAGTCTAATCAAAACAACCTGTTCTAGCCCTATTCTCTTTCTCTATCTCTGAGGATAATGTAGGTGTAGCAAGTATGTATTCTGCTGGAAAGAAAAGGCAGCACTGCCTGGAAAACAGATCAGCTGAAAAAATGACAGAGAGCTGTGGTCAAGGAACTATGGTGCCATCACCTGTCCACAAACATCCTTATAACCTAGTATCTGTCTACAAAGAAGACTCTACAATGAGTGATGTACAGTGTTACTTTATAAATTAACAATAGGAAACACAATGAATACATTTGTAGTTTCCTGAAATTCTCTCTCCTGCACGTTTGTCTGTGGTTTAAAATGTTGCGCCAAACAGTGTAAACTATTGTATTTGTGGTCCGGATTCACAGTTACGTAGTTTTTAATCTTACGTACGTTGTTTTAAGAATTGAGCTACTACGCATGCTCTTACGCAATCTACGTACAGAAATGGTACGTAGATAGCATAAATAAGCTACTATGCATGCATAGTAGCTCAATTCTTAAAACACTCTACGCAAGATGAAAACTACATAACTATGAACCCGGACCTGTATTCCAAAGGCCAATACTGAATATATAGCAGTCAGTAGCAGTCCAAGAAACTGCCTAGTGGTGGCATTAATCTATAGGAACAGATCCAGAAAGAGTAAAACAGGTGGAAATTTACATCTGGGCAAAACTATGTGGAATTTCAGGGGGAGTTAAATTCATCTCATTCTTAGCACACAGGAAATGACCAGCTTTACTTTAAAAGGGTTATTTAGATGTGAGCTGGGAAACATTAGCTCTTAACTGTAATTCAACAGGGTTTTGCCCAGTTGTAAATTTACACCAATTTTCCTCCTATTTTTAGACTCCGGATCCGTCCAGAACCAGAATTCGCAGTAACGTTGAGTAAATAAATTTGCAGTCCTGAGGCTTTAGGTTCCCAATACTCTATGTTTATTCATCACTAAATGTTGATTTGAGGATTAACAATCGTCACTTCTATATGTTTTTATTTTAGTAACACTCTAATATTGTATATCTATTATGTTCATACTCAACACTGGTGTTTTGATATTTAGGTTTATATTTATTTTTATATCTAATTTGATTATTTTATTTATCATTTGTGTATTAATTAAAATTTTCATTTTTTATTTCATTCTGTTATAATTGTTTCAATCACATTCACCTCTGTATACATGAGACTATGTTTAGTGTTCTTAGATTTTGCTAATATGTTCCTTTCAAGTGATGCTTCTAATTATGACCATTGCACTTTTCCTAGCCCCTGAATACTAATTAATTAGTCAATGTAGGGTATAAAAGGGGTGTTACTTGTGAATACCCATTCTGCCTTCTGAAGAAATTGAGAGTATCTCAAAGAAACGCGTCAAGTATCTGTAGGACTTTTTAATCATTGTTTCATCGGCCATACGGACTGTCCACCTTATTGCTTAATCTCAGCCTTTGCCTGCCGGTATGCTCCTTTACACACATGGCAATTAATTACAGCGCAAACAGCCCCCGCATCCATTTCCCGACCATCGCTCCTTAGCGATGCGTGAGATCCCACGTGCATGTCTGCCAATCCACATTTCAACTATACTGGAAGAGACTGAACTTACCTTCCCCTTTCCATCCCGGATTGCCTTTATTTCCAGCTCACCTATATCCAGCTTGGTGAGCTAACCAGCCATATCACCCGGCACATTTATAAGTACTACAGTTGCGGGAATCTGCATCATAGTTTTACCTCTAACAAGTTGGTTGTGTGTCAGCTTTCCACTAAGTCTTTAAACCAGCTCAACGATCTGGGAAGACTTGGTGTGCACTAACTTGGACCCCCAGCACAATGATCTAGACTGTCTATTCTGATCACCTCAGTTGAGGTCCCTTTGTTATATACATGGACTGGTTAATAACCTATTTGTATATATTGGCTGGTGCAAATTAGAGTCCATCTATGCAATCAATCTGATTTTATATCATCTATGTTTTTTCAAGCCTACATATTGTTAGGCTCTTCATTGGTATTAAGTCCTACACGTAATATATATACCCAATGTGCAATATTGTGTTTTATCATGTGTCATTAAATTTGATATTTTATTTATGATATTTTATTTAGCGCTACCGGGATTTTTTATTCATTTGTTTTTGCTTCTGATCGGATTGGGCAGATTCTGATCCTGGGTGATTGCGCTCTAATATAATATCTTGGATCCCTGACATATACTGTTCCCCGTTTATTTGTTACTTGTTCCCAATACAAGTTTTACTTTGTCAGCAGATCAGCTTGCTGGGGAAGAAAGGGTTATCTCGTGGAAGGGAGGAAAGAACTTATATTTAATTTAGGACACAGCTGGCTTTGTCTCCTTTCATTCTTATTTGCAAGTGCACTGCTATAAATATTCATTGTCCAACTCCATGGTTTGAAAAGAGCCACCACATTTTTTTTATTTTTTATAGAATTGCTAAGAAAATAAGCAACAGTTATAGTCATTATCTTCCATTTATTATATTTTCTTTCTAAGCAACTAAATAAAATGGGTTATTCAATAAATGTGTTTCACTATACTTAGTTGAGGTTATTATTTATCATTTGGAATGAGGTTACGATTCTTGTTCAGCTCTGATGTACAGTATTTTTTTTTTTTTTTTATGAGGGGGTTCGGATGAATTTAGGGAATGCAGAATAAATAGCATGGGGCTTTGTGAATTGGTGCAGATAGAAAGCAGAAGAGAAATGCTTATTTGAAACAGAAGCTGCCAATGTTGACCTACAAGATCTAAGAAAGGTTGCATCACGTTCTATGTCCAGCAGAGAAACAAAGAACATTGCACCGATGAAAGATGCTCAGACTGAAAGTTCACCATTACATGTTCTCCATAATCAGCAGAGCACTTTGCATTGATGTTACCCTCCTGACCCAAAAGCAGCTGACAGTTCCAGCTCTGTAAAATGATCAAGTGTTATATAGAGTAACATCTTCTAATCATTGTGAGGAAGATGTCCTGATGTGACCCCACAAGAACGAGAGGACAGACTAAGTGGAGCTTTGTTGCCATTTTTTGCTAAAGGAACAATAAGCAATAATCTAACAATAATAAACTGTCCGGTTATGCCATGTAAACCTCTATTTGAATTAAAACAACCAAAACAACAAAACATATTTTCTTCTGCCCGGCAGGACCTCCACAGAACCTCTTGTCCCTAATTGTCAAATATAATTGTCTGAACAAACGATCTACAAGTAAAGTAACTGATGGCTACAATGACATAATATAAACAATGTACTATGCATAATGTCATGGAAAGTTAAGGCATTTGTGGTGCAGGTAACGGGTATTAATGCATCTTTCTCTGCTTGCTGTATTTGTCATGAATGCAAGTCCATCATCATACAAAAAAAAATGGGCCAATCAGAAAGGGCATGAAAATCTCTGCTTTGCCTCAATGTGTCAGAATAAATAGTTTACAGGTAATAATAATAGACCGGATCCAGATTAAATAACGTTAGGTCACTTACACACGCACATCTGCATGTGTCCTCCAGATGTTACGCTAGTGTTACAATAGTTCCGTACGAGCCCATTTCCTAAGATATGGGATGTGTTTCCGCTCTGCCCGCTAAAGGAAGCGCGCTAATTATAGTGTGGGAGGGGTTTTCCACACTTGTGCGGATCAGCGGTCGTAAGGCCCTCAACTGAAATAACAAGCTTTGCTCGGCCCATCGATGCTCTGTGTGGCAGCCAGCAATGTCTGTATTGAGTGGCTACATGTACATTGGTGTTACAGTGAGCAGTGTTGAGCCCTGACTTAGAAGTGCTCCTACCTATGGGTGTAGGCGGCAATTCTTAACCTAAGATTAGGACACACATAATGCTATGTCCTATATAATTTGCAGGTTGAGTTTCTTATACAGTAGTTTCATCAGACTACACATGAGGTAATAGAATGTTTCTACAAGACAGAGTATAATACAATGCCTGTATCTGTAGCTCAGTTCCTGGGTGACGGCTTATTTTATGCATGTGTCATCCCAGTGTTTAGTGTCTCTTCCCGACACCTCTGAAGATCTGTGATGACTACATGGTGCACTAAACCCGTGTGATGAGGATATGTCAACAAGGAGGAATAGAAAGCTTTCCTGTGTCTTACAATAATCCTAAAATGTGACTAATTTTGGATTTCTTTGGGTTCCCTTTGTATTTTATAAATGTAGATAATAAGACATTTGTCTTCACCTGATTTCTAGGATGATGTTAATAAGGTTGTTTGCAGAACTGCCCATTTAGGACAGCTCCATTCTAATGCGTCTTCTTCCCCAGAATCTCTTAATAGAAGCAATCTGTCAATGTGACTGATGTGTGTCCCCATCACAATACCCTGGGCTCTGGGTGAGGCTAATGCCCAGGATTAGTTTAAACATCTATAGGGTGGGGGATGGAAGGACTTTAAATGAAGACAAAATCAGTCAAGAAGGTAAAGCACTGCTCCCAAAGTGTATCATAGCGTGCACATAACACAGTCCCACAAATTACATTGCGTGTAATAATAAGAGTATATTCAAATCAGGGTTCCAATTCCACATCCCTGCTGGATCCAGTCTTCAGGGAAGGCTAAGTAAGGCCCCTCGCCTTGATTATACGAATACATTCTGTTGACCTTACTTTAAAAAGTCTTTGTCTAATTCTACAATTATAATTGTAATTCTTAATTCTTCACCTATAATGAGTATGACAAAGAATTCAGAATAGTATGAATGCCGCTTATCACACCCTCACACTACTATTATCATATTTCCCCCTCCTATATATTAGAATTATTTTCCAATTCCCGTCCCATCACAACACCCCTGAATGTGTTTCTTAAACATGCGTTTTAGCAAAAGCGGGTGCTTCCCAATCCCAGTGGACAGAAAACGTCCTCTGGCTATGATCCATTAATAAAATATTAAACATTTTTGAACAACAACATGCCTAATGATTGGTAAAGCTGTGGTGTTCAGGACAGTTCCAGATGGGTGTGGGTCCCTGCTTCGAACGGCCCTATTTCGATATCCCATCCAGTTCCGAACTGGCTGGGATATCGATTGCTTATGTCTAGTTGAGGCATAGCAATCTATCCCCGGAGCACTAAACACGGTGCTCCGATAAGTGGAAAAAAAACCAACTAGCCTTTCCCTAATTCTAACCCTAACCCTCCCCTTCCATTACCCTAACCCCCCCTTACCCACAGCCTGACCCTAACCCTCCTTTCCCCGCAGCCTGACCCTAACCTTCCCTTCTCCCTAGCCTGACCTTAACCCTCCCCTTTTATGGCCCTAACCATAACCCCCCTCTATGGCCCTAACCCTCCCTTCCTAAGAGCCTAACCCTAACCCCCAACCCTAAAACGATACTCACCATTCCGAAGCTGTCATTTGCGGCAAAGATGAATGGCTGAGTACGCCGATCGGCACACTAAGCCATTCATTTAAAAAATACCTTTAAAACAGTTTCCATTCGAGATAGAGACAGCCGAAAAGGAACTTTCTGCCGTCTCTATTTCTAAAAGCAGCCTTTCGGACTGGGAACACGCAACGGTTCCGGATAATGAGTGTGAAAGTCTATGGTGATGGCCCTGGGAGGTTTGCTGAGGCAGATATAAAGCGACAAATAATGAGGAGCATTGCAAAACCATTTAATAAGAAAATGAAGGCCAAGAAGTGTCAGGAGAGACAGAGGTTTATATTTAACTCTGTACAGAGTATTTTAGCTATGGTGCTCCAAATGACTAAACCTTATCTCGATAAACTTAAATACAAATCATTAAGGTCAATAAACCCAGTTCTTATATTTAAGCATGTAACTTTTCTTTTGTAATGAGTAGAGGACAGTTATCACAAAGGAAGCGATGTGTGAAAAGATAAGAAGTTAGATTTATTTAATACACACCGTTCTGATTTGCTACCGATCTGATAAATCAAGCAGGGTCTATATTACAGTTCTGGAAGAACCTTGCATCCTCTTGTATAAACGTACACCTCTTCCTTGGAAAATCTATTGGCCTTGGTGGAATTAGAATCAAGCAATGGGCTTTTCAATGCACAGCAAACTGAACTTTGTAAGAGACCTTCAAATTGTACACAGCGTGTTCTGAGAAGCAACAAAAGGCAAGATAGTAAATATGATGTTATTGTGATTTACTGGTTCTGTTTAAAGGAAAGCCCATGTTTCTGTGCCTTGCGGGCCAAACAAGCTCTTTACGCAAAAGAGCAGAGGCCAGACGTTTGACAATGTAATTTTTTCCAGAAGTGCATGAAATGAAAGGTGATTTCTTGGTCTGCCATTCCTAATCTGAAAGAGCATAGCCAAAACCAGAGAAAACATCTGTAGTGAATGTTTGTCTCATTAAAGGGGGTTGTTCTCCACCTGCTGCTGCTGCTGCCCCTCAGTGCAGGACGAAGCATGAAATCACAGAGGAGCAATTGTGTGGCTGTAATTTAAAGGGTCTGGACGTACACAGTTTTGTTTTCATTCAACAGTTTTCCCTGCTGGACAAAAAGACAGAAAAGAAAGGGGGCTGTTGAGAAAGCCCAGGGACAAAACGCTCCTATATTCAAATTCCCAGGACAATGGAATCTTAAAGTTTCATTGTTACACTATGAAGCGTGAAGAGTTATTGTTAATCCTCGCATACTCCAATTCAGTTTTGTTAAACGATTTGATCACAATTACTGACTTTACTGAAGGGTTCAGGAGACTCCTAAAAGAGAGGCTGATCTCCTAACCTCCATGAAATCCTAGTAATCTCCTTGAAGCTGGGACAGACAGAGAAGTACTGTGATGGGTGGAGTGTTATGCAGGTGACTTCATTAAGACCAAGATAACTCCCAACTCAGGCATATTCCTATAATACCCCATTCACACTGAGCCAAAAACCAAGGATAATGCCGGGACAAGCCCTGATGACCCAGGTCAAGGCTCAGTGTGACTGCCTCTACCCAAGTCTAATGACCCGGGAATCAGACCCAGGGCATTTGGAGGGTTATTCCTGGGTACAACCCATTTAGCCTCCAGTATGAAAGGTGAGATCTGGGTCTCATAGAAAGAAACTGGGGGGATTAGGGACAAGAGTCATCAAATTGAAGAGTCACATGAATTTCCAGGGCAGACTTGGGATATTGGCCAGTGTGAATGGTTAAAA
>WWET01001110.1:163638-176945 GCA_011038615.1 Limnodynastes dumerilii | reverse complement strand
ATATAAAGGGAAAGAATGGGGTCATGCGGCAATAATCCAGGATCAAAAACCCAGCTTTGAGCTTGGGCGGCGATGTGAAAGTAGTATAAGAGAGACCAACGACTTGTTTTAACCAAGGTAGATTAGGGAATAGAAGTAAGAGAATTGAGGTAATAATCAGGTGGGTGTTAAAATGGGAAAACTTTCCAAGGAGAACCACCTACCATAGTCTAGAGTCCATCCAAAATAAAAGGTTTACTTGAGCCCAGCATGATCCCAGACTGTATCACTGGGGATGCAATGGACGGGAGTTTGAACTTGGCGCGTTATAAACGTTCTCATAGGAAATCATGGCAGTGTCAGAAGAATATTAACTCCTGAAAGTCTCTCTGCTTTAGGTAACTACTATGAGCAATTCCAATAAGAGCTATGAATAAAGCTTAAGTCTATGTTGATCTAAGAGTTTGTACCTAGTGAGGGCAATTGAGACAGTCATATTAAATCATTATTAAGTCATTATTTTATTTTTAAAAATAGCTAAAGGGGGTCGATTCTGTCATATGAAGTAATGGTGGCTGATTAAATATTAAAGTTGTGGAAGAAGAGACTGACATTGGGAAAGTCTGGTGTTGGTAAAGCCAGGAGTGGGAGGTGACAGACACAGTCCCTATAGCATTGAGGTGGGAAAAGGCTAGGTGAAGCCGGACTGGACTGGGAATGGAGTTGGATGGACCGCTGCCTGATAGAATTGGACAGAGGCGGACCGTTTAAAACAGCGCTCGGCACTCTATGTATGCATGCTGACCACTGTTTATAAATACAGTTCAACTGTAGGCTGCAAGATTAGTCTGGGTTTTGGATCAAGAGAAATGTGTTCATTATATCATATTAAAAAATATGGAAGATTCCCAGATATGGCAAAATATTGTTGATAAAGTATGTAAAAGCAGCTATAGATTCCTACAAATCATCAAAATACATGCAAAATACTGAACACAGCAATAATATCACACCACATCCAAAGTCCCTGAGTGGGCATTAAGCTCATTACAATACCGGATTCTTTCATGTTAACATCATATACACATTATTTAGCTCATAAGCCAAATCCGAATGCATCATTACAATTATGCATAACGATAAAAAATAGTCTCATCAAAATGCATATTCAAGTTAAAAGATATTTATCCATGTTATATGCTTTCCCATGACAGCAGAGTAGGTTAACCATGAGCAAACTCTAAACGTGGCTTGCTATTTCACAGAATATGAAAGTTGGTACAGATTGCTATTTGTGTTAAATTACTGAAACTAATATGAATACAAAATGTTTGTTTGAGCTTGTGACTTAACATGTGCTTTATAGATGTTACATTCCTTTTAACGCACAATAAAGCAGTCACTGGCATGAAGTGAGCCTCTGTAATGTATTATATAAGGTTCTGCTATGCTCCCCTTGTGCTGTAGAATCTAGCCAATGCTGGGACTTATAGTTCAACAACAGGTGGGGACCCACTTATTTTTATAACCTGACAAAGAAAAGCTTTCAATGTGAGTTTAGTGAGGCAAGAGGTGAGGCTTGTTTCCTTGGTGATATAATAACATAAGGCATCACATTATCATCTTGTGATTGGAATAAAACACACTTAGCAGAGAACACAAGTCTTTTTTTAAGTTACTGTTTAAGTGACCGTGATACACGGTATGAGAGCTGGTCACGTTTTACTCTTTCATTGGTGAACTGAAACACTGTCTTCACATAAACCGCCTAATCTCTTGACATCTAAGACAGGTGACTCTAAAGCTAAAAACAGAATCTGATAATTGACAGAAATGTGTTATCTGAATGGTGGTTATTTCCTCTAACACAAGGGAGATCGCAACAGTTTGTTTTTCCACAAAGCACTAAAAAGGGTTCTGTGCAACTCTGTCACTAGATTGGGAGTGGTATTAACATGGTCCCTACAGCAAGGGACGATATTCCATCAATATGGTTTCTACAGCAAAGGATGACAATACATCGACATGGTCCCTACAACAAGAGAAGGCATTACAGCAACATAGTCCCTACAGCAAGGAAAAGCAATTCATCAACATGGTCCCTATAAAAAGGGACAACATTCCATCAACATAGTCCCTCTACAGAGTGGAACAGCAATTCATCAACATGGTCCCTCTACAGAGTGGAACAGCAATTCATCAACATGGTCCCTACAGCGTGGGGTGGCATTTCATCAACATGGTCCCTATATCAAGAGATGACATTCCATCAACATAGTCCCTACAGCAAGTCACAGCATTACGTCAACATAGTCCCTATAGCGAGGCACAGCATTCTGTCAACATAGTCCCTATAGCGAGGCACAGCATTCCATCAACATAGTCTCTATAGTGAGGCACAGCATTCCATCATCATAGTCCCTATAGCGAGGCACAGCACTCCATCAACATAGTCCCTATAGTGAGGCACAGCATTCCATCAACATAGTCCCTATAGCGAGGCACGGCATTCCATCAACATAGTCCCTATAGCGAGGCACAGCATTCCATCAACATAGTCCCTATAGCGAGGCACAGCACTCCATCAACATAGTCCCTATAGTGAGGCACAGCACTCCATCAACATAGTCCCTATAGCAAGGCACAGCATTCCATCAACATAGTCCCTATAGCAAGGCACAGCACTCCACCAACATAGTCCCTATAGCAAGGCACAGCACTCCATCAACATAGTCCCTATAGCAAGGCACAGCACTCCATCAACATAGTCCCTATAGCAAGGCACAGCACTCCACCAACATAGTCCCTATAGCAAGGCACAGCACTCCACCAACATAGTCCCTATAGCAAGGCACAGCACTCCATCAACATAGTCCCTATAGCAAGGCACAGCATTACCCCAACATAATCCTTACATAGAGGGATAACATTCTATTAACATAGTCATTAAATAGAAAGATGACATTCCATCCACATAGTCCCTATAGGGCACAATAGCTTTCCACCAACATGTCCACTACAGTGTGGGCAGCAGTCCTCCATTGTGCTGGCACAGGGAAGTGTCCCTTACAGTTGCTGCTGCAGTGGTGGCTATAGTAAGGGGAGGCAGCACACCAAATAATAAAAAAAATACACAGAATAGTAACCAGAAAAAATGAGCACTAAGAGTTCATCTTGTTATCCGCCATCGGAGATCTGCACCAGTAGCAGAAAAATCTACACGTAAATAGTATTGTTATCTGATACGGCATCAAAGAAGAAAGCTGTTATATTACAACTCCTTTTTTGTGTAACTATCTCATCATATACACACATCGGAAATGTAAACAATGTAGACGAATCCTATTTTGACACATACGTGGTCACTTTCTGAAACAGAATAATGTGTTTAACATTACATTACTACGTTGTGTTATTACTGGGAATGCACTTACAGTCCCAGGTTATTAACCCCTGAACCTCACTCAAACCTGTGGCCTAAAAATTCATCTGGCAAAACCAGCCTGTTACCAGGACACATTCATCCAGCAAGGGGGAGAAGCCAGGTCCAGAGAATGACCGCCTCTTCCATATTGTGCGGTCTACAAGAGTATTCCCATGATGTCAGACAGGAGGAACGATCCAGGCCATCTACTAATTAGCGAGTTCCGAGAAATAATCCGAGAAGCAGCTCCTCATTCAAGTTCAAGGACCGAAAATCTACATTGAAAAGCTCCCACTGAACATCACAGCCATAACCAGCCCTTTGAATAACAGTAATAAGTGTATTAGAAGCTTACAGCGATTGCCCGTCTGTAAAGACCACAATTACACAGATTACAGCACAGTCTCCCTTAATGTTTGACTTCTATATTTTGAAATGATTGTGCATACCAGGATAATCCCCTCATTAGCTACTCACCTGGCCACATTCCCATTCCAAGCTTCATGAGTCACTTCCATTAAAAGGATACTAGAAGGTTGCTCAACAACACAAGCTTTATTCTCCCCAGCACAGCAGACAAACAAGACCAGGACCAAGTTTATGTAACATATAATTGTTACTTATCTGAGTCATGATACAGGTTATTCCGAGCACAAGTTATTTATTTTTTATTATTTTCTATTTAAATGTTTTATTATTTTCTGTTTAAACTAGGTCAAGAACCTCCTAGAAAAATATAGGTTGACATCATTTAAGTCTGTTTGTGCAGTTATACTATAGTGGTCATCGTCTATAGCCAATGGGCACTTTGTTTCCCTGTAATCCACAATTTTGTGTGAATCGGCCTGGAAATCACCAAAGTTCCTTGATGTCACTAGAGGTTATTGAATGAATAGACAACATATTTACTGGTTCATCTTATGATGTCACCATATTTAAAAATACACAACGTTAATAGAAATAAATAATGTGTAATATCATTAATGCATTTCATTCTACATACTCATTTCTATGATCTAGTTTTATTGGATTTGAAATTCCACAAAAACAAAAATCTGTCACCAAAATTTAGCCAATGAACCACTGATATATATGCAAAGTTCAGGAGCGACACAGAAGCAGTATTACACAGTGGCCCAGTTTCAATCTCCAACTTAACAGTCCAGTAAATTGCCTAGAAGTACAGCCAAACAAAGTATAGAGAGAGATCAGACCAGCATTGCTGCTCTATGTATGGATATTTAGGTCCTGTGAATGTGATGTGGTTATAAACACATTTAATGCATCCTGTATGAAATCAATATGCTTACCACAGTTAATGTAACTTTTAATTACAGTACCATAGATCCACAAAGGCAGATGAATGGGGGTTAAAATTCTCATAACAGCTACGCTTCTACAAACACCTACCCTCCAAATACATGTCTGCCACTAAAATACATACAAATATAATAACTGGTCTTTATGACAAGGGACATAGTAGTAATAAGGGCCACATCCCCTGCCCCTCCCCCCAACATAATGTATAGTAAAGAAATACATTGTGGATTTAAAAAAAAAACATTGACTGTAAACAGTATTGATTTTGTCTATAATGATTAAGGAGTTTAGTGATCTGTTGATTAGAATAAAGTAATTGAATAATTAATACATTTTTCTAATGTCCTTTATGTCCTCTGTAAGAAGGGATATGATCAATAGGGTAAGGCTACTATTAGCATTGGACAGAAAAAATGTATACATGCATAATATGAATTAAGTGCACACTGCATTACCATAGATGCAATCATGTTATATATCCATGGTACTTTGTGTGATCTATTAAGTTATATATAGAACTACAAATCCCAACTGCTCAGGGCATATTGGGGCATGAATGTCTACAGGACACCTACTGGATTAAAGTATAAATGTCCTGTGGACAGGAGTAACAGATGCTAATGAAACAGTTCTGAAGCAAGTGAGAAACCTAAAACAGAATTCCGACAGGATTTATAAATAAACAGTCTGCAATGATCAAACACTATTTTTTTGTTGATGATTTTTTTTAGAAAGCTACTAAATAGGGAGGGGGTCTGTGTGAACCCCCAAATGTATATAACATTCAGAAATGCTGCTAAACAAATGTTTTTGACAGAGAACACAAAAAATACAGTAGCAATGTCATTTGTGAATAAGTCCCTGCTATATAGTTCCAAATAAACTTTATTTTGACACTATTAAGTTAATATCTTCAAACACTTCAAATCTTAAGAACCTTGCCAGCCACAAAATAGAAAAGGAACCACAAGACTCTATTCCGATTTCTTGGCTGCACTAATGTAATGACTCATCAGGCAACAAAAAGCGTGTGCTTAGAATAATGTAAAGACTAAAAACACACACAGACCCGCAACATGCTCTCACCTGTGAACTGCATCTAGTCCAAGTTTCACATTGTCAGGACACTGGAGAGAAACTCGCACAGGTTTCCTGCTTGTAAAGAGCCTTCCTGTCTGAGAACTGCCTCATTTCAGGAATGCAGACAAGCAAGAGAATCCAAGCTAGTCCAACCCAACGAGATCTAAGATTTGCCACAGCCAAACAATAGCTGTCTCCTGCCTGGGAATGCACTGGGTGACATACTAACAATGAGCACTGGTCTTCCTCCTATCAATAGGGGTGTGTTAGCTTTTGGGAGGTGTGGACAGAGGGGGCAGGAGTGGGAGAAACTCCACTTAAACTTTTTATTAGACCATAGACTCCCAGATTGGTTGAATTTGTTTACATATTTTTTTTAACAAGTTTAATTCATATGCAAGATACAAATAGGTCAACTATTTTTTTTTTACTTAACACTAATAATGTTTACAAAGTTTTATTAATTCCAAATGAGAATTTTTAAGTTTATTTATGAATTGCTAAAAAATAAATAAACTTGCAAGACAAGATGCAAGACAAACACAAATGCGTATTTATATATGGGAGGTACATGCTGTAAAAATGGTGGGAGGAATCCACTTAGTTAAAATGAAACACAAGAAAGTTGCCTCACACGTGGCTGTAGTTGAACTACAAGTCCAAGCAAGCCACGTCAGTTGGCAGAGCATGCTGGGACCTGCTTTACAACAGCTGGAGGGCTGTAGGCTGTCAAGGTATGCGTGAGAAAAATCCCAATAATCTCAGCAGGTTGCTGAAGACACGTCAATCAGTTTTGCATGCTTTCACAGATGATATGGTAAGTAACTTGATAGGAAGCATAGGAAGTTATTTCCTACAGTACATGTACAGTTTTTCAAGAGATTCATTGTAGCAAGTAATGAACAGGTAACCAAGCAGCCTTCAGTTACTCAATCCCATCACAGAAGATTGTGACGAGAAAAAGGCAATGCTAAAAATAGAAGGACTGTTTTATGCAGGAAAAAAAAAGCTCACTTTTTGTTTTAATTTTAAAATGTACAGCCTTCACAAAGGTTATTACTTTCATACTGTAGAGCTGTACTGATTATCTGACCAAATACATCAGCACAACTTTACATTTTTTTTACACATTAATAAAAATAAAAATGTGCAACCTTTCCTATGATAAACTTCCTACGTTTGTCCAATGCAGAAAATAGTTCTACCTTAAACTGAGGACCTCTGGTGGCCAGACTATGTAATGACATAAGGAATCACCTGACGGATTTACACAATGAAATGCAACCTAATACACTTTTGGGGCTGCACATGAACTTTCCTGGTAAAGGGCTGGATCCAGACTTAAGAAGGAGCTTGAAATTAAGGACCTGATTCACACTTAAGAATCTTCTTAAAATAAGAACTTAAAGTCACTCCTGGGCAAAACCATGTTGTTTTCAGGGGGAGTCAAGTTAATTGTATTGTTTGCATGCATGCAGGAATACATCTTTGAATTGCTTACTGAAAACAGATACTGACCAGCTTTACTATTACACTGTTATTTAGACTTGGGATAGGAAACATCACCTATCAAACTTAATACTGTTTGCAACAGATGAAATATGACTCCCCTGCAATCAACATGGTTTAGCCCAGGAGTAACTTTCCTCTTTTAATTTCAAGCCCATTCTTAAATCTGGATCCAGCCCAATAATCTTAAACAATACATTTCATCAACGTATGAGACTACTGTATATGTAATACTATACAAGAAGACATTTTAAACAAGCAACCAAATGAGGCAGCACAACCTCCGCATGAGAGAAGGGAGTGATGGGGAGGAGTTCGCTCCCCTCTTCCGTGCAGACTGACAGATCCCCGCACGTGTGTAAAGCGTTCAGGGGGTCAGAATCCGGTGTAAGGTACTTACAGAAATGTGGAGTTGCAAAAGTTGTGTAATACCATATATTGGATGGAATATCCTTAATATGACTCAAAAGAGATAGGAAAAAAGTAAAAGCCTGAAAATCAAACAGACAATTGTATTTGAGCAACTAAAAACATGAACAATTGAAATAAAGTGACTTCAGTTGATAGAATAGCTTCCCCTAATCCCTCCACACGCTTGGCTGATCGTTGGGAGATAATTTATATTTATATTGCTGGATAACAGATCTGTGAGGAAATGAAGGGATTACACAGAGCATTCATAGTGTCATTAGAATAAAATAGTCTGTTCATACCTTGATTAAAATAATATCATCAGTCTGTTTGTAAATTAGTTACAAGTTAAATTTGCATGGTGCCATTTCAATTAGGAAATGTTTCCCAATACAGAGTTTTCTGTGCAAGTCATTATAGTTAAGGACACTCAAATACCATGCAAGATATATTGTCCTATATAAACATTGATTTCCCATTACTATATACTTATGTACTCAATTTAGCCTCAATTTCATTAGAAAAGTCTGTTCATAAAGCTACCATTGCATCTCTCCACAGGACTATTATTAAATCCTTAAACTGCGTCACACAATTAAGTCTCTGATTGTTTTGTGAACCAGAATAACTCTACTTACGTATAAAGACCAGTGATGCTGCTGCTTCTGAAGCTGGGTACACACTTATCTAATTTGTGCCCAATCCGGGCCCTGTTGGCCCGACATTAGGTAAGTTTGTGTGCTCACACGTCTGCTTGTAACATCCAATCCTGGTCAGGTCAAATGATTTGTAAAAATCAGGTGAAGTGACAGACAATTTACAAGTGTGAGTGTATGCTCCTGCTTCCACTTTATCCAGAGGCACGGTGAGTTCCGTGCGTATTTTTAGGTTCGGATCAACTGCGCAGGCGTAGTAACTTTATTTATGTAAGTTATGGTGAATATACGCTTATAAGTGCTTTAGGCACGGGCATGTGAATCGCACTTGGGTACATACGTGCGGATGGGCGGCGTAGAAATCTGTACTTGCAAATTTACATAAAAGTGGGTGGGGGAAGGCATTTAAAAGAACGCAAGAATCGCACGGACAGAGCACATATACGCTCGTAAATACACACGTAAAGAACAGAGTGGTCTAGAGACTGCTAAGTCACCGACCGCACGTTCGGGAGAGGGGGAGCGTCGGGGGGTGTTGGTGGGCGTTTTCTTGCTCCGGCCGTGCATATAATTGCGTGCATAAAAAAAAAGCAGATCTCTGAATACGGCCCAGGATCCTTTAAGCAGATGAAGGTTGGAGGTCTGCTGTAGAATAGGACAAGTGTGTACATGGATTGGGTGTTGTATCTGTGACCTTGGTCTGCTGTAGGATTGTCTAAACAGTCTCGTCGGGAGTTGGATCTGACCAGGACTGGCCACATGTCTGCCCAGCATCAGTAAACTGTTAATCCGACTTCAGTCATGGGCCCATATTCAGATTACCGGACGTCTAACGTATATGTCTGGTGTTTAGCGATTTTTACTACTGAGCATGCGTGGTATTATTTTTAACGTAATCTATGTATCTTTTTGTTACGTAGATTGTGTAAATGCGGTCATTCAGACCGCATTTACGCAATCTACGTAAGAAAAAGATATGTAGATTACGCAAAAAGATGACTACGCACGCTCAGTAGTAAAAATCACTAAACACCGGACACATATGTTAGACGTCCCGTAATCTGAATATGGGGCATGGTGTTTGAGGGCAGCCGCACCTGTTTTCTATCCTGTTCTGCTCCTACATTACTTCTTTTATAAATGTTTCATTGCTTTATACACATCCGTGCCACTGGATAAGAACGTGTCAATACAAAGCTGCGTTTCCCGTCTGTGTATGTGCTGTGCTATAGAAGAACAAGAAGAGAAAATCATTGTACTCAATTAGACAGAACCAGGGTCTGTGAGAAAACACTTGCATGTGATGTACCTCATTCTTCTCTCACACCGTAATGCAATGACAAGAACATCTTCACATGGGTAAAAACCGTGACATTTCTGTGCAGTAACCAAAAGAACTTCAAGTGTGCGTAAAAGTCTAACTGCAATATACAGATATTTACACACCCTCTTTATGAAAGCTGTGTCCATTCACCTCTTGTCTATCTCTTCCAGTTCTAACACTATAGGAATGATATAAACCATTATCTCTGATCACATGATCATTCAGAACCAATGCGCTGAAATCTGAAATTTACAATCACAGCCTTGCCGGTACATGGGATATGGCCAAGGAACTCATAAAGTTGTGTTGGATGGAGGGGTAATGGACAAACAGAAAATAGATATTCCTATCAGACAATCTACAGTACTCACACTCCAAGAAATACTGAAATATTATATACATATCTCAACAAAGTGGACTGCCTGGTTAAATCTCAATCTTGGCGCAGTATGCCCATCTATGCCCACATCACTATTCTCACATTGCAATGCAAGCACTGGCTGCTCATTTCTGCCCACTGCATTCCTTATGGGTCAAAGCTTCTTTACTGCAATGGGATTGTTGTTCATTAAGAACGACTTCATTCTGAGATCACCCACACGGTCCGCAGTCCCTCTGTGGTAAGGTAATGTGCGTGAGGAATGCATGGAGCAAAACAATTAGGTTTTAGATTTATTCCAACATGTCTTATAAAAGTGCAGCAGAGAAAGGTCTTCAATATAGAAGTTTATATATATGGCACATTCTCCCTCAGAATACTGGTTTGTACAAGCTCAGCTTTATGCGCAACATGGTACATAACGGAACACTTTTTGGTCTTCGATTTTTTTAAAGCAGCTGCTGAACCTCTTCATTGACCTCGTGGGAAATGTTTATGATAACTGAAATTCCATGACAATGCCAACACCTCACTGAGGTACGGCGGATACACACAGATGTTCTACATTCATATGCAACCACTTCCAATCATTACTCACTCTACAACGTGAGGCTCACTTCATTTTGGCAGGATCAAGATGTACTTGGAAACGGGAGATTGAAGGTTATCTATCATAGATCAATAGAAACATAGAAATATAGAATGTGACAGCAGACAGCAGGCACCTGGCCCATGCAGTCTGACCATTTTGTTAAAACAAAAAAAAAAACCATACTGACTCTATATTTAGTGTAATAATTAGGACCAGAGGCGGAACTACCATTGGTGCAACAGCACCAGGACCATGCTGATACAAGGGCCAACAGCCGGCATCACCGCATCATCGAAGCTCCCCACCGGGTTACCTGGGATATCATCAGGACCAAAGCATATTTTTTGCACCTGGGCCCACAACTGGCTAGCTCCGCCTCTGGTTAGGATATCCTCATATTTATCCCAAGCAAGATTAAACTGTTCTACAGTGTTAGCATCTGCCACCTCCCCTGAGAGGCTCTTCCACTAATCCATCTGCGGGATGTAAAAGGTCTACACTTCCACCTGTTTTACGCTTATCTCAAACTTGGCATCAGCCCCTAGTTGTACAGGGCTACTGAGCGATTGGCTTTAAATGACAGTTTAATGGTTGAGTAATGGTGGGATTCAGATGTGTCTAATAAGATTATATGATTATACATGGCTATGGAATTGGTGGTAAATAAAGTGCAGGCGATAAAATGAATGTAATATTATCAGTGTGTAAGCCAATGGAATGACTGATCACAATGCCGGCACTTATCAGATTATTATGATAACGAAGCAATTCTCCTCTCGAGCGCTGAACGTTTTGATGACAGGCAATGCAGTCCCATCAGGTGCGACAGGAAATGTTCCGGTGCGTGCAGGGTTAATCCCAAAACAATGAAGTCACCATCTGTGTAGCTTCCAAATGAGTGTTTAATGGCAGCCTCAATCTCGTATGTAATGAAAGAGGAGCCGATGAGAATAATATTCTTTGACTCATCCGAAATCAATCCAATTCATTGTGTGCACAGATGGAGGAAGCGATCTGTTGCTGCCCAAGCAGCTAATGCCTGGCTCCGTGGAAGAGACAAACATCCGATAAATTAACTAACTCTGCGGAGAGTGCGTCAAGTAGTGTATGGATGGAGGTGCAGTTACAGGGCATGTACCGGTAACTCTATAAGCTCCAGCACATAACACATTGTCCTTTGTAACTCTCACTACAAGCTCTAAGAATAATAAGGCATTTTGTTGTTTTTATCTCAAACTGCTCAGTTAAACAAGACAGGCGTCATATTTTACAGAGAATATCATCACACAGAATACATGTAATGGGATGCAGTTGCCATTAGGATAATGGTTAGAAATGAGGATTTAGGGTCATGATTAACAAAGTACAGTACATGTTGTCAGTACAATATTCTATCAGACAGGTGTTGCGGTAATGACCAATAGGAAAATGCTGATCAGTGAACGCTTTCTGCATTTCAGTGCTGGCATTCGGATCATCAGACCAGCAAACCACACCCCTAGTACCACTATCTAATCTAATCTAAAACTCTCTGATACTGGTCCAAACATGCGACTGTAAGTAGAATGCAGAACAAACCAGGTATAAAAAGCAAGCAGTTTAGATGCACTCTACTGGGAGGAGCATCTATGTATAGTATCTAAGGGCCGTATCCTGACCTAATAGTGAGCTGTTGCGATCTAGAAGTCCGTACATACAAGGGGAGTGTGTTAATCCTTCCACATCCAGAACTCTGCCTTATATATATTTTGCACGCGGAAGGGCACGTATGGAATTGGAGATGATACCCAAGGAATTAGGGACGCCCTTACTGTATGATTTACATTCCGAAGCGCGCACCACCATGCGTACCCGGTAGACATGGTGGGTGGCCCCGCCCCCTTTGGGGAAGTTAATTTCCATGGAACGCAGCATCGTGCGGCTGTGCTGTGATAATATTGGTACCGCGCAGGCACAGTACCAACAATCAGCTGACTTCCATATCTAGCGCACAGAAGTCATCTGGATTTCCTCAATGTGGCCCTAAGACCCTAGACGGCTTTTCAATATCAAAATATGATGGAATGGTAAAAGTAAAATGAAACTATTTTTCATCCTAAGGACAACGGACTGATCACAAGTTTAATATTTCCCCCTTTTTCTCCATTATTCACCCAATCTTTTAACTGGCTCCATTACAGCATCAGTATGTGTAGCTTGGAACTCAGAGGTAAACATGGAATGAAAGACAAATAGTCCTCAGGTATCAATGTAAATTCCTTTGGTATTGACACAATCTGTGGGCTGGGCTAATGCCACATGAGAAAACAGCTAAGATGACACCGTAATGTAAAGTCATTTACTCCTTTAAATGAAGTCCCTAATAGCTGTACTTATACTGTCAGACCACAACTGCTGGCAGGGTGTGCCAAGTATGCTGCAAAAACACGGTGTAAGTGGGATGACTGATATGACATTAGCAAGGATATTAGTGGTTTAGTGACGTGACTAGGGCTTTAAGCAAAACATTATAGTTCCTGGGCTTCATCATATCAATGCTGTAGAAACTTTATAGTTAACCAAACAATGAACATAAACTAGAATTAAATCTAAAATATTCAACCATCTCATCTACACAGGGTTCCATTATATAT
>WWET01001110.1:139121-152768 GCA_011038615.1 Limnodynastes dumerilii | reverse complement strand
GAATAGATTAAAACCCAACTATCACAGACATCTAAGAGGGAGCGGAGGGAGTGCTGTGCAAGTGATGAATTTAATGACCGTGTGTGCCGCAAAAACTTCAAAAGCAAAGTATAATCACTTATAAAAAATATATGGTTATAAAGAAAGGGGAATTAAACGAACAATGAAACTAAAGTGAAAAATGTCAGTATCTAGAGATGAAATAATGTCTACCCTATGTGATATTAAAGCCTCTATTCAGCAAGCTCCCACTAACTTAATGAGAAATAGTCTCCGTGGCAACTGAGCAATGTTTAGCTCCCTTGTAGTACTCGGCATCAGTAAAAGACGTTCTACCAACCACTAAGCTCAGTGTGTGAGCCAGTCCGCACATACGCTAATAAAGCTGGTACCCTGAACTCCCAGTGCAAAAGTGGTGGAATAAAACAAATCGTTAAAAGAAAAGAAAAAGAAAAAAAAGGTAAAAGATGAAAAATGTTTTACAAATAAATAATTCTTCTATTACTGCCCTGCAGTTACTGTCATCCTGGGTTGGGTTTACAAATAGGAGATAAGGAGGTGCTTTTGTACAATAGTTATCTGTGTTATGTAGGCTTCTCTATGTCACAATAAAAAGTTAACCCCTGAGTTGGCTGCTGAGAAGGGCCCTTTTACACCAGCCATTTCTGATGTCCCACCGCCAGCGATTATTCCCCTTCTAAGCTGTATTCCCTCCCCGCAGCCTAACTACAAGACTCCCCTTCTACACTAACCTGTCCGCTCGGGTCTGTGCTGGGTGTTTGGAAGCTAATGAATGGGTAAGTTGCCGAAAAATAAATTTGGCATACTTACCCATTCATTAGAAAATGTTTCTAATTAGGCAGATTTTCAAACTAGAGACAGCCAACAATTAGCTGTTGGCTGTCTGTATTTAGAAAATCTGACTTTCATAACAGTGTTGTTTACATTCTGAAGTGTATCCGCACTCATAACAGTCTATACAACGTATTTGTAGATCTATGGTGTGGTGACCATTTGTGAAATGTAAATGACAGATATAGTAATCATGGCAGTGTGTACATATGAATCTCCACGATCACCAAGACAATTAGTCATTGGTAAAATCATTCAAGATATTACTCCTGATTAATTTTTTTTTAAATTTATACCCAGATTAATGATTGTTTAATGAGATGATAATTAAAACTCAAAAACAACAAAACCTCAAGAACGTAAATCAACAACAATACCGGAAATCTAAAACACATCGCACCTTCTTTTTTATGAGACTAGTCTATGAAATATCCAACTTGTGGTATTCTCTTGACCACTAGATGGCAGTCTGAACGAACAAATCCAATAGACTGAGCACTGAGAAATACCATAGCGCTATTATTGGAACTAGCCTGGACACAAACCTTTCACTTTAGTGTATAGCTTCAATGGAATGGTTTATATAAAACTAGTTAAAAGCCTGTCAAAATAAAGGAGGAAGATAAGATTACAATTGTAATAGGGTTCAGTGATTGGTGTATGGGTACTGGAAACATCACCAATCAAAATTGGTATTATAGTCTACCCCTCTAATTAATAGATTCAATGGGCCCAATTCAATTTACCGCGATGCCTGGTCATGTGATTTTTTTTTTGCGAATTAGCATTGCTGTTTTTAATAAGAAACCCATAAAGGTCCATGAATTTTAGTTATTGTAATATACGGGAATAGGCGCACTTCGCACTTATTCTTGTCTTTGCGGTCAATTGAATCGGGCTCTATAAGCATGAACCTGTCTACCTCCATATGCAGAACTGTAGTTCTCTATGTTCCTAGGGGCCACATATCCTGGTCTCTAAAACTCACCAAACTAAACAATAATTTAATAATGAAAAAGATAACCATTGGTAATACCATGGCAACAATCTCTTAGCTCAATTTAATACATTATAATTAACAAATCTGACATCAATGCACAACAGATGGGGGAGGTATAATTTAACCCCCATAAAAAGGGACAACTAGTGTATAACAAGGAATAGAATACATGTGAACAGAATTCTAAACATTTCCTTTCAGTATCCACAGTTTTTTGTAAAATTAAACATTTGCAGCTATGAACGGGTTAAATGGGGCCACCCTGTTAGCTAACAATGTTGTCCAATGCTGAGCAACAACAGAGACATTAACCTTTCGGGAGATGAAGCAGAGGCCAGTACACAGCACGGACACATCTTTCCCAGAGCACTAGACAAGTGGTCAGGGGCCACACCCAGCACGGCCCAGACACTTGGCTGCAGTTTTATTATCAGGGGATTTGGGAAAATCTGAGCATGTGGTGGATTTTTTTTCCTGTCCATTAGCTGATGGCACTGTGTAATAGTTATCTAGAAGGGAGCAGGAAATGAGTCAGAGAATGATGTGGATCTTCTACAAAGCTCAGAGACTGAATTTTTTTTCCCAGGGCAGTAAGAAAATTTCCCTTCCATGGCATTAATCTCAAAGTTATCATGAGCTACCGTGTGACAAAACCCTTGTCAAATAGGCAACAGAAGCCTGGCTAAAAGGAGATGGCATTAGGCGGATATATTATTGAACATATGAAATGACTAATATCAGATCTGTTTCGATGTCAGGGAAATCACTCACAGCATTTGACTACTTATAGCAGGTTATATAGTGGAGTTCTCACATTTGGTGGTGGGTTTATAAGATTTAAGTCATGGTCAGAGGTGTTAATCAGATATTCCTTGGATACATGATAACAGATCCTCGACAATCCTCTTCCCTCTATATAAGCAGCTTCATGCATTGCCATTAGATTTTGTTAACCAGATATTGTTGACCAGATATTTGCACACATTCCTGTGGATACCATAATGTTTTCAGGCTTTAAATATGCTCCACAGACAATAAGGGGCTGATCCAGAGTTTGGAGTAAGGGCAAAACAGGTGCAAGTGTACAGCTCAGCTAAAACATTCTGCAAAGTAAGGGAGGCTAATAAATTTTAATTATTTGCATGTAGGGAGAATACTTTACTTTTGCACATAGAAGTCATAGATTTATGTTTAATCTATAAAATAGAGTTGAGCTAAGAAACGTCAACTCTCGATTCTAATTCAGGTTACATATTGTAAATCGTCCTCCCCCTGCAATTCAACATGGTATTGGTTCGGTCTATACTTGCACCAAAAAAACAGGATGTAAGTGCAGCTCTGACTCAGCCCCTAGATGTCAAAATGGGGGTGTGGGCGGTTAGAATGGCCCTATTTCGATAGGACCTTTTCCTCCCAGCTAGTTTCGACCTGGCTGGGTTTCGATTGCTTATGCCTCGAGGCTTACTCAATCTATGTACAGAAATGGTACGTAGATAGTGTAAATAAGCTACTAAGCATGTGTAGTAGCTCAATTCTTAAAACAATGTACGTAAAACAAAAACTACGTAACTGTGAATCCGGACCAATGTCTTCAATGAAACCGGCAAGTTAAATTAGCAAACCAATTATATATGTCGCTAAGTGGTCGTCTCAGGGAACATTTTATATGATCGAAGTTTCATTTTTCCACCAATGAGAAACAATGGAACGAGGTCATTCCATCCTAGAGCAGCATTAGAGCAGAGTAGGGTAATGGAAAGAGAAGTCTGAATTTAAATCAGTGTTACAGCGAGCTGCAGTTCACACACAAAGAAGAATTCTAACACTGTGGGAGAAAAGGGAACTGGTTTTCTTTAACAATTCAAAAGCATTCAAAAATCTCCTCTGCTTCACATAATGAGGCGCTGACCAAAAGAAGAGGGTCATCTCTTCTCCTTAAAAGAGCAAAAGGTCTCCCAGTTCTCGTTCAGATGCTAATATGGGATACGGGCAAGAGACGCACAAAGACGCTTCTTATGCCTATGTTCAGCTTGTTAGTTTGCCTGAAATAATGGAAGAGATAGACCTCTGTGCTTAGCTTTCTCATGCATTGCCAAAACCTAGAAGGGTTTTATAGATATTCAAAGCTCTCCTTGCATTACAAACACAGACGAGCATAGACAGTCGCTGGGTCAGAAGGAATGATCACATATTACACTAACACAGGGATAACCGAGGAGAAACTCAATGTATGATCATCAAGCAAGAATTCTATGCCCGAGACACCGGCTTCTCGTGTTTTAGGAAAATAATAGCATTCTACAATTTATATTTCTTTAGGACTACTCAATTTGACTGATCTCAATTTTATAAAAACCAGCAACTACAGCTCATTACCCTGGTGCCTTATGAGGTGGCTTAGTGCAACACCAACGCTAAATGTGGAGACGTTCCATTGGATATAATTATGCTTCATTTTGCTAGAGATTTTTTATTTTTTTTGTGCTGGAGCAGAGAAATGATAACCAGAATTCCGAATTTAGCTGAATTTCTTTTGTAGTCTGACTGTGGCTGCTTTTACATGAGAATCTGTGCTAATTCATAGGAAAGCTATGTTCCTTAAGAGAAATGACACTTCTGACAAAGGGGTTGGTTAAGTATGCAATTGGGCATTCCCTCTTAGTCAATATACAGCATTGGGGTACACTCTCTCTGCACAGCCATCCAGACTTTCTTAAAAGCCAATCAGTCCAAATGGGAGTGGCTGCAAAACAAACGCACAAACGTCTGGATAGGGCAGCCCAACGCTAGCAGAGCTTTCCGAATGTTTGTTCAGGGATTGGCCACATGGGAATCAGAAATCTGGATCCAGTCCAAACTGCTTCAGAATCACTCCAGTTGCTTACTACATATAGCCCTATTTCTATGAAACTAACTAATGCAAGAAAAAGTTGTGTAATTTGCTTAAAGCAGAAAGATTTTTTTTATTTTTTATTTTGCATTAAACCCCTTTCACATCACCACCAAAAACCCAGGTCTCAGCTAAAATTTGGTGGTGATGTGAAAGGTCCCATTTTTGCCGACCCGGGTCTCGGTTCAGAGCCAAAAAAAAAAGAAGCGTTTTTCTGGGTTTCACACGGGATTGGCGTCAATGTGAAAGGTCCCATGTTGTGTTTCAACACGGGTCCGTCACAAAGACACCTGATTGGAGAGATTTGTTTACTATTGCTATGGCAATAGTAAAGAAATCTCTTAGCCGGGAGCAGTGCGCAGGAAAAGGAGAAAGCGGCGGTTTAGGAGTACTTGTATGTCTCCTTTCTGGTCCGCCTGCAGTTCCACTATTCGACCCTATGAATTTAGTAGTTATACTTGTATTGCCTGTGGACCAGAAGAGGGACAGACAACTACTACAAAATGCCGCTCACTTCGGTTGTAGTTTCCCGTCTCCTTTCTGGTCCACCTGCAGTTCCGCTATTCACCACTATGAATTTCATAGTTGCCTGTTTCCTTACTGGTCCACGTTCTTTAAAGTCCTGTGTAAAACATGGTCATATAACCCGGGTTATTGCAGGCTGGTGATGTGAAAGTGGTATGAGTAACTGTACTTTATTAATTTTTTTTTTTAATGTTTATTACAATATAGCAGAATATATTATTGCGACCTAGTCAGAAAAAAACCTAATTTACATATACAGCGTTATGCCTCATATGGAATCATTTGTGTTGCATTAGAAGCATTTAAAAACCTTTGCAATGATTTTAAAATGGACTTTATAATAAACGGAGTAGTCTAATACAGCGCAGCAAACTCTAGGGAATTGTTTCTACCGTAAAGCAAACAATGGATTTAACAAAAGACGCAGCACAGACCTCAGATTCACTACAAAATAAATCGGAGTGTTGTAAAAATTGCACTTGTGGCTATTAGGGGAATTGTAATTTCAACCACACAAAAAAAGTGTTCGACTTGCCAAGTTAGTCGCTGGCTGTTAACATTCATTAGCCTGTTATGAATGGCTTGTAAATGGGTCACATGACAGACCATTAGTGACATTGGACTTGCTAATCAGTTACAATGGAAAATTTTATTCAATGTCTTTTTTTTTTTTTATAGAAAAACTGCAGAATATGTAATATGATTTAAAGTCAGTATAATCCATCTATTTCTGCTTACAGTGATTTGGAGAACCATTAGACAGAGCTATTGCAAAGCAGATCAGTGATTATGCTAATGCAATGTATGAAACTCTACCTTTATCTCTATTACAGATGGGATTACACAAATGACATGTGGACAGTGCTTTTAAACAAGCCCTTCTTTTGGTGTCTCTTCCTATAATGGGCATTAGCCAAGTCAATATATAGGAAAATGTTTATATTTTATAAAGCCAAATCACTCTAAGTAACAGGAAAAGAAGTGAAAGCAGGATGGGTAATATATGGCTTGTTGATTCCACCTTACCCTCACCCCAAAAAACGATATCTGTCCAATATAGACCTTTGTGACTCAATCGGCTACAACTCAAAAAAAACAAAGCACCACACTGTCCTCTGGCATGTACGGTCTGCCCTACACAATTTCACTTCTATACGTAAAAGGATTTAAAGGACAGACACAGGCTTTATTACTAGTTCCCCCGTGACATCCTTATTATCTGCTGATAAATCAATTTGTCACGGTAATCTCGTCTTTTCACATCAGGAATCACATGGATTCAATCGGGGTTAATTAAAAATTATTCGAGCATAATACAGTTTATAGGGCCATGGGAATGGCTGTAATGCCATAAAGATGACCACAATGATCTGAAATTGTTTCAATAAACAGATGAAAAAAAAAAAGAAAAAGGGTCGGTGGTAAGAATGGTTCTTCTCAGAAAGGTCAGTTTTCTACCATTCAATTCCGAATTGGCTCTGCATTGAATTGCTCCTGGGGAAAGGTTAGGATTTCTCAAACCCCAACTCTTATCCTAATTCTCACTTTAACTCTCCCTCCCAGCAGACCCTAAGATTCCCTCCCCCGCAGCCTGACCCTAAGATTCCCTTCCCCGCAGCCTGACCCTAAGACTCCCTTCCTCGTAGCCTGACCCTAAGACTCCCTTCCCTGCAGCCTGACCCTATGACTCCCTTCCTCACAGCAGTGTTTTCGGAAATAGGTAAGTATAACTAAAAATTAATTCGGCATACTTACCTATTCATTAGTAAAACTGTCTAATTAGTAATATTTTCAAAATAGAGACAGTTGAAAATGAGCTTTTGTATTGCTATCTGAATTTCGAAAATAGAATTTTCTTTGCAAAGAATGCATCCCCCCAGAAAATGTTATAATTAAAAAAATAATAATAATTTAAACATCTAGGCCCTTCCAATTTTCTTCTAATTTCTCCACACTTGAAACGTATTTTTCCCTCAATTGAATTCAGCGCATCAGTGTTACTCAATCATATTGCATTCTGCCCTATCCAGATATAAGTAATATGATGGCTTCCAACAGAAAGGCCGGTAAGGCGACAGCGTAATTTGGTATTACAATGTACAATATATGAGTGTGACAACCAAGATTTCAGAACCGCCTCCGTCTTATGCTTGCACGAGACAGAAAATTTAAGGTAGGCCCTGGCTATTGGAAGTCCCTGGTGCAAGGGGAGTGGTTAGCAGCATGATGACATGGATATGTGACTATCACAGCCCAGCGATTCCCCAGGCATCCATTACTTGCAGACGTGATCACTTTAGGGATCGGATTCTCTAATCCAATGCTGTGACTGTGGAACTACAAAGTCCTGGCAGGAGAATCCACAAAGTTATGGTTCCATGAAAAAAACGAACACTGTGAGAAGACACTTATTTGCTCTGCGTGGAATGAGACGATACGATACCTTCCATGAAAATATTGCCAAATATTTACTAAGCATATTGCACCACGATTTGTTACTTCTCCTCTCTCCTTCCCCTCTCTGCCTATCCTTTTTTTGTGTTTGAGTGGCTGCAGAATAACCAAGAAATTTACAAGTTGATGAACACTGTTATACCCCTTTCACATCACCACCCCGGCAATATCCCGGGTTCACAGACCCAGAGATGGATTTAAAACTCATGGGGCCCTAAGCAAGATGCCGGTTTGGGGCCCCCCAAGGGGCCCTGCATGTCGGAAATTACTGCTCTTGTCTGATAAGGGTGCTTAACAGTGCAGGATCCTGGGCCCCTGCGGCTTGCCAGGCCCTAGGCGTGTGCCTAGGTTGCCTTGTGGATAATCCGGCTCTGCACAGACCCGGGATATTGCCGGGGCAGCAGAGGATCCCAGGGTCACAGACCCTGTTTCACACTGCAGGGCAGACCCGGGAAATGCCGAGACCCGGGTCTGCCCTGTCGTCATCAGACAGAGTAATTTGTTTACCGTTGCTCTGGCAACAGTAAACAAATTGCACCAATCAAGTGCGTTAGGTGCTACCCGGGTTGAAAAACCCGGGTAGCACCTTTCACACTGCACCCCTACCCGTGTTGGACCCGGGAATAACCCTTCTTTTTACCCGGGTTGAATTCCCGGGTCTTCTGACACGGGTCCACCGGAAGTACCCCTTTCACATCTCCATGAAATACTCGGGATTTTGCCGAGACCCGGGTTTTTGGTGAAAATCCCAGGTATTTCATGGTGATGTGAAAGGGATATTAGATGAGTGTTTCTAATGTGGTGGAAGGTGTGCAGCACCATAAGGATCACCCCTTTTCATTCATTTATAGTTATAAGTTAAAAAAAAACACCAAAACACTTTTGTTAACACTAGTAATACTAAACTTCCAAAGAACATTTTAATGAGTTAGAATTTTCTCAGTTCCTACTGAATGCATGGCCCTTGTCATGCTAATTCAGTAGGGTGAGAATCTGGACCTAATCCAGGAACAGCATATAGAGCTGAAAATGGAAAACACTTAACAAAAAGCATCAGTAGACTACGATCATTTTTCTTTTTCCATGGCCTGGATAGGTATGAGCAACTGGCAACCATGGCACGCCTACTAGTGCATGCCTGCTAAATAGAACGCAATTACTTGCCAAGTGTAAACTACAATTATCTACTTAGGAGCTGTGCGTGGCATGACAGTATTCCCTGATCAGACACCCACACAACAATCTGGAGAGAAAGGGCTGCCGCTTGCCTGCAATTTTGTCACAACGAACTTGTATCGGAAGGGAGGTGCGAGATAAAACTATGGTGGAAGCATGCACACTAGCTTATTGCGCTGAATGCCAATCTTGCTGATAGTAATATTAATGCTAGTGGCATGCTAATTGTTTACACCTTAAGCTGGGCATACACTAGAGTGATTATTGGTCCCAGCAAGAGGTGGCCCAGTAAACTGGACTATTTTTCACTTGGAAAAGTTCCAGATGTCAGTGCCACTCACCTCTGCAACTACCAATAATCCTGGCTGAAGAAGGAAGATGCTGCATGCAGCGGACTTGTAGCACGAGTCTCCTGTCTATCTCAGAACTGATTGGCTGCGCAGGCCTCCTGTCAATCTCGGCAGGACGCCCAAGCAGCAAGCTGAATGGCTGGCTATTACAGAAACTTAATTTCCTAAACCCCTTGGCCAGAGTTTTTCCAAACTCTCTGACTCCATAATTATCAGAAAGTATAGCAGTCATAGCAGAGAGTATAGCGGTCATAGCAGAGAGTATAGCGGTCATAGCAGAGAGTATAGCGGTCATAGCAGAGAGTATAGCAGTCATAGCAGAGAGTATAGCAGTCATAGCAGAGAGTATAGCAGTCATAGCAGAGAGTATAGCGGTCACAGTAGAGAGTATAGCGGTCACAGTAGAGAGTATAGCGGTCACAGTAGAGAGTATAGCGGTCACAGTAGAGAGTATAGCGGTCACAGTAGAGAGTATAGCGGTCATAGCAGTTTAACATTAAAAATTAACTTACTGATGCTCTAATTTGGGCTTTACGCCCTTGGTGACTGCCCCTATCGCACACTCCTAGTTACGGCCCTGAGAGCAGTAATGGTGTCCCCGCATCTCTTGCAGAATACACAGCTTTCATGATTACTCCTATACTTGCCATTAATTTTGGAGTCAGAGAGATGGGGAAACTCCGGCCATGGGGAGGAGGTACAGGTCTGATTACTGGATAATGGCCACACACAAGGCTATATGGGCAGCTTTAGGCCGACATATTTTAGACATGTTCAAAGATCACATGATCTGGGCAAAGAGGTTCTTTTTATGGTTTTATTGCAATTAGAGGGGGGAAATTCAGGCCATACACTAAAGCGATTTTTGGTCCAATCATTTGCTTTCTTTGGAAGTGAAAATTAAGAAGGTCAGACTCTATACCACTAATGCCATTAACAGATTCTATGGACTTCTCACCCTCTTCTATTTATATATTAGCTGTAAAATTTGTATAAGGGAAAGAGAGCATTAAAGGTTACTGGAAGCTGAGAAAAACAAAGTTAAACTAAATAACTAGCAAAATAAAAGTAATCAAATATAGAAGAGCGAGCAAATAACAGAAATGACCATGACTAAGCATCACATGGCAAAATCTTAAATTCCCAGGCTAAATAATTAAAGATTGTGAGCTGTATTCAGAGCGTTCACAGTTCAGTGATCTCCTTCAAGAGCGGAATACTAGTGAGAACAATGCCTCTCGCCGCAGGATAGCGCTTTTGTGGGTCATGGTGTTATAAGAGCAGGCTCTATAATCCAGTTACAATTAGAAATGGCAGCACATAAGGCCAGATCTTTGTCCTACCTAATCTTACACATATAAAACAATGAAACGTTTGTTAAAGCAGTGGGATAACACATGCACCAAGGCCTTGGTGGTATATGTAAGAAGATGCTGTATCCAGACTGTATGTTTTATGATTATTACAATCAGATCAGTGTTCTGCCTCCATTCAACATGTGCAGGTGTCGGAAAAGTTAAGGGAAGGCGTAAGTAGTAGAAGTCCTAAGGTCGGAGTGGTAAGCGGAAAATGACCTGAGCATCCTGATTATCCTTATATTATTATTATTATTATTATCAATATAAGGGTTGCCGACTTTTAAAAGCTTCCCTCCGGGAGATCCCAGAGGGAAGCCATAGATGCCTGCAGGTGGTGGGGCTTATGCAAATCACATCATTAAGCCTCGTCCCTTGACTATCAATTACCCCTTGCAGGGGGGTTTCATAAGGATAGGGGTGGGGCTTGATTATGCAAATTGAGTATTGCCAGGAAGGGGGCGGGACTTGAGGCTGTAGTTTCATGGAAACCACAAGCCTCAAGTCCCTTACGGGAGATTTGTGGGCTCTCCCGGGAGAACTGCTCAAATTTCGGGAGTCTCCCGGACATTCCAGGAGAGTCGGTAACTATGAATAATATTATATTATCAGTGGTTGAGAACAATTTTTCCAAACAGTAGTAACTAGCTGCTACAGTTAAGTACCTCTTACCCTCCACCTATTGGGCCTGATCCAGACCTACGCCGATGCGCTGTGCTTACTAAAGCACAGCGTATCGGCGTCCACTCTTCCCGACACTCCCCCTGTGCAGGCGTATTTTCCCTTCCTTACGTCGGCTGAAGGCTACCCTAACTTCAGCCGACGTAAGGAAGGGGCCATACGCTCACACAGGAGCGTATGTCCGCCTAGCCCGCCCTCCCACGCTCATTAAACTAGCTCCCCCCGCCCACCTACACTAACCTTAACATAGGGACGCTGGGGGACTTCCCCTCCAGCGTCCCTACGGCGCTGCTACAGACACCCGATCGTTGATCAGCCGATCTTACGCTTACGCCCGCCGTCCAATCGACGTTGGGCATAGGTCTGGATCAGGCCCATTATGTATAAATAAAGCTCTATAGTGTACTGCCCCAAAGCAGGCAGTCACTTTGTGAGCTTAGGAGATATTGATAGAACTGCAGGCTCCAGCCTCCAATAGGAACTTGTTTTATCACAAACATATGTCCTAATGAATTTTAAGTCTGGATTTGAATGAATAGTGGTTCTGTTACAAAAAGCACCAACCCCTTATAACAGAAAACAGGTTAACATTATAGGAAAATAGAATATAACTTTCCTCAGGTACATTCCAAGCTGTGATCTTCAAACGGACAATCATTAGAGTAAAACGGAGATCAGGACATTTTTATTGATGTAGAAATCACAGTTAATAGTCATGTGCAATTTTTAGGCGAGTTCCAATTGCTAAAGGTCAAGCAAGAAATACTGAAAACCATTTATTTCCATTGCCACACAGAGACCCACACGCCAGCAGCTAAACTGGATTCCGTTGGTTTGCACTTCCCAACAATCTGATTAAAACCTTGTCTTTTCTATGAATAGCACGTGGCTTCCTGCTTAGCACTGGAAAATAACCAAGAAATATCAAGAAAACAATCATTTTTCAATACTTGAATGCTTGGTACATTTAGAAGTGCAAAAAGTTCTATTGTAATCTATTACAAATAAATGGTATTAAAAAGGTGGGCTTGTTAATTGCGACACAAATCAGCCATTAAACACCTTAAATATCTACCTAGATTACTCTATTTGCCTAGATCTATTTATCTACCTACCTATCTTGATCCATCTGCTTAGCTCTATTTATCAATTATTCTAGATCTATGTATCTATCTAGAGATAGAATATTTTTTTCTGTTTAACCAAGGTTGTTCATTTGTTGGAGTACCCTGGTTCTTAAAATATGTAATATTTGCCTATAAATTAAAAAAAAATTTAAATTGCAAGTATGCAATAGGCTTAAAATGCATTTTTTTTGTGTAGATAACTGAAGGTGATACAAACCCTGACTTAATGCCTATTGCAATGTATTTTACCATTTTAGCCGGCCGCCAATAAAAAATACTAAAAATGTATAAAAGTAACGAGATGTTCACTAATGAGGAGAACTGCTCGGCTGTTACGCATTACTAAAGAGGAGAAATACAGTTAATTGGAAGTTAGGCGAGTAAAAGCATATTCCAGCTAATTACAGGAACTTGTCTCTGTGTAATATGACTGTACATAAATGTATAAACCAAAGTCATGAAATGATATGAAAGAATATAATTACAGTCCTATGGAAAACATGTAATCCAGTATATTTAACATTCATTTGGATGTGACTACATAACACATAACAAAGGGAATGATCTTAATTACAGGGGAGGGCTGGGTTTGGTACAAGCCCAGGTCTGGTCAATCTGTGGCTCACCAAAACTCGGCATACTGTGAGAGCATAGGTAGCCGATACCATGATGGGATAGCAATGAAGAGTAACAGGTTGGCCAGGCCAGTAATAGACCAGGGCCTTTTAGCCGGCTGCTTTAAGCTTGCCACCCGGCCAGAGACTCTAGTGTTCAGCTCCGCTGACAGTGTCTGTCCTCCGATTGGCTGTACAGGCTTTGCAGCAATGCTGTGCCATTGCCTAGCAGCAGAAAGTCTGTACAGCCCATTGCAGAACAGATCTGGTCAGCCAGGATTGACAGCTGTGGCTTCCTTTGGTGTGACCCTATGTGACCTAACGTCACCTCAGCGTCTTTTACTGCAGAAAGCGCGCAACGGAGGAGTAACGCAGGAGAGCAGGAGGGAAGACATCAAAGGTAAGCCAACTATGAGAGGTTTTTTGAAGAGAGTGGCCGAGGACTGGATGTTTGTCGACACACAAGGGGCGGTGCCAGCGAGGAGCTCAGCAGTGGGAATGGATATCTGGATGGTGGAGAGGGTTAGGGTCATGGAAGGGGGGGGGCTTAGGGTCATGGAAGGGGAGGGTTAATGTTAGGGTCAAAGGGCCTGATCCTGAGCTACGGCCGCCGTCGCTAGTAC
>WWET01001110.1:109792-127925 GCA_011038615.1 Limnodynastes dumerilii | reverse complement strand
GTCATTCCATGTATGAGCGTCTGTATGTATAGCGCTTAGGATGTCAGCCTTTGACAGATTCTATTAGGCAGCAATCACACCCAGCTCTGCCCACAGTCCTTCCTAGGCCCTGCCTAGTCCAGGGCATCCAGACTTGGGCCCTGTGTGCTTGCTATGGGGCCTGAGCCTGTTACATTCCGCCCTTGATAGGAACAGCCGCGTTTATCATTGCAAACCAGTAAAAACCAACACAGAAAGTTGGAGCTGTACATAGAAAAGAAGGTTAATGAAGGCTATACGCTGATGTTTGTTAATTAGAAGTGGAAGCTAGATGAAGTCATTATCAGACTGTTCAGTCAGAATTATATCTTCATGCATTAATGAAGCAATAGTCCCACACAGCGAAGTGTCATCTGCAGCAGCTGGTAATGGGCTTTGAAACTAGTATATTTTGGGCTTTGAAACTTTTATTGAGTTCATTATACAAACTAGCATCAGACAATTAAAGAAACAATGTCCTCAGTGTTGTAGGTGGATGTCTCCTCTAATCATCTAAAACTGAACAATTTAACAAGTAGTAGGATTAGTGAACAGTGATTTACATGATTATCACGAAGATTATTGAACCATTGAATTTCTAAAGTACTTGAGAGCCGGATCTTGATGTATGCAAAATGGGCATTGTCCAATTGCAAGGATCGTAAAATACGCACAACTTGCGAATGGATGTGGGTCCCCGCAAAGAGCGGCCCTTTTTTAATAGGGCCGTTCCCTCCCAGCCAGTTTCGAACTGGCTGGGATATCGATTGCTTCTACCTCGAAGCACTGGAGCACTGAACACGGTGCTCCGAAAGGTGAGTGGCTAAACTAACCCCAACCCCTCCCTAATTCTAACCCTAACCCTCCCCTTCCTTTACCCTAACCCTAAGACCCCCCCCTCCCTGCAGCCTGACCTTAACCCTCCCCTTCTATGATCCTAACCCTAACCCTCCCTTCCTAAGCGCCTAACCCTAACCCCCCTAATACTAAAATGCCCCGGAGAGGTTACGCACCTCTCCGGAGCTGTCAACCGACGGGTCTGCGAAAATGAATGGGCAAGTATGCCGACCACACACTCACCCATTCTAAAATGGCCCCCTATTCGAAATAGAGACAGCCGAAAGTTACTTTTCGTCTGTCTCTATTTCGCAAAGCGTGCCATCGGACCGGAGACTGCAACCGCTTGCAAATGTGTATGCACAGCTCTTCCAGTAAGGATTGGTATGCTCTGGATTCACACTTCCATATGGTTTGTGTTTAGGCAATAATTCCAGCGGAGGGGGGCGAGACTGATTTAAGAGCACGTTAAACGCCCTATGCCCTATACAGACTTCCTGTCTGGTTCTTTCTTCGGGACACATCTGTGATGATCCACCCCCATATGATGTCATATATATACGTGGAGCACCTTCCCTACGCATTGGCCCGCTAATGTGCCTCTCTCATCAGCAATTGCCACCTGTAGGATACCACCAAAACCTGCTGATATAAAGCTAAGGTAAGTATCAGTAGGCCCCATCTCTCTCTAGGCCCGGCTGTCCCCCCCGTGATGTCCTGCAGTGGGGAATCGTTTCAGTGTATAAAAGGTATAGAGTGTATAAAGGTCAGTTGCAGAATTGGGACTAATTAGAGTAACAATGTCGGAGCATTGAAATCTTACAAAGCACAGGGTGTGAAACGGTGTATGACTGACTAGTCATCTGCTGGTTCAGAACACTTTAAAGATCTTGGTGTCATATAGAAGACCTTGATTAGATCATGACTCACATAAAGTCTCATTAGGAAATGACATTAAGCTGGCAACACTGGACCGAAATGTTAAATCAATTTCTTTTAGCAGCGTATATTAAAATAAGACATAAATGAGTTGCTATATCAAACTCCCCCAAACCACTGAAGGAGTCTCATTATCCAAGCAGTGGAGCAAAAATTAGAGTTTGAGATCAAACCCTCTTGTTTTATACGTGATGTCTCTGCCTCTGAGTCAAGTTCTGTTTTTGTACTTTAAAATTTTAGACCAGATTTCATATTATTATGAGTCAGCTGGTTTTATTTTAAGAATGACAAGCTATCATTATGTCGATCACCACCATGTACAACCAAAACCATAAAAAGCTTTTTCCTGATCTCTGCTCTAATCGTTCTACTCAAGTCTTGCAGTAATGATGCCACCATGCAGCTTTAAATGTCTTCTGCATCACGGAAACAAACGTACATGTAAATTACACATTAGTCACTCTATAGCGTTCATAACATTACATGGGGAGACAGAGCTGCACTTACACCTTTTTTTAGGTGGCGGTGTAGACCTGAGCAATACCATGTTGAACTGCAAGGGAAGGAAAATTACATTTTGAAAGCAGAATTAGAATTGAGAGGTGAAGTTTCTTAGCTCAACTCTATTTTATAGATTAAATATAAAGCTATGCAGTATGTGAGTTCTATGTGCAAAAGTTAATTATTTTTTCTGCATGCAAAATATTTAAAATTAATTATCACCCCTCACATTGCAAAATGGTTTAGCCGAGCTGCACACTTGCACCTGTTTTGCAGTTACTTCCAAACTCTGAATCAGCCCCCATGGAGTGTAATTCATTATAAAAATATTAAGGTGTTTTAAAGTTTGTTTTACAGCTTTAAATTCAGTTTGCAGATATACTATGCTGCGAATACAAGACCTTGCCACCAGTGGGTCTCGACTAAGAGCACTTTCAATAACAAAAATAACAAAACAGTTGTTTTCAAATATTACAATTCCACTTGAGGGAATACGGAATACAAAATCCAGCATCTCTTACTGATACTATGCAAGTGTTTAAATGAATAGACTGTTATATTCACCAGTTTGTAATGTGACAGGACCTGTTTAATCACTCTGCTTCTTTATCTAAAATATTATCTGTTAATAACGTTGCCCATTTGTAACAGAGATTATTTTATAACCACACAGGACTCGTTAGTTAAGTCACATGTAAGCCATTCTCTTGCCTACCTTCTTCCTCTTCAATGGAGGCTGGAATATCTCTGTTTGAGCGGATAACTCTAGAAAGAGCAGAGCGTATTCGCCGATGAAAGAATCCATGTTGTCCAGAATCCAGCGAGTGCATTCGTCTCATGGAGGGATGCTCGTTGTGGCTTCTCCATGAGGCCGAACCAAATGGCTCAGACGTTGACCTTTCAAAAGTAACCGCTCTCAGACGCCGGCTAAAATCTCCTGTTGTCCTGTTTACATCCTGAGATCTTCCCGGGTCTACAGTCTCCCCACGTGCATAGATAAATTCAGGTTGATGCTTTTCATGATGAAGAACTGAACGAAGATTTGATGGCTCCCCATAATTTGATCTAACGTCAAGTTTGTTAACAGACTGGCTTCTCCGACTTTCAAAACTTTTCCCAAAAAAAGAGTGGCCAAAGAAAGACCGTTTTCCCTTAATACGATACCGCCACCGATAGTTAGGTAACCCACCACTTTCTCCCTTGCTATCCACTACAACTGGTGCTGACATGGACCTTGCAATCACAGGATGCGATTGTGTCTGTTTCCTAAACCGCTTTATCCTCTCCATTCTATTAACTGAAAGATGTTCAATAATCTGTGTTTAGCATAAGAGTTCTAGTAAAGTAAGATCCATACCTAATCAAACGATCACTCTCAATACTGCAGACCTGTGCTATGCAACCATCCTCTACCTTAAACCCACACCGTTTATTCCCACTGGTGTTAACGCCAGCCTCTTTAAGAACTATCACTTCCTGAGCAAACCTTTTCAGCTAAAGGTCTGCAGGAAATGACTACAAAGAAAATTGCAGAACCGCTGACAGTCATGCAAAACCTAGCTCAGTTCTGCATAATGTTAATCCTACGGCGTAAAAAAAATAAAAGCATTCAAGCTTAAAACCCACACTAAAATTAACTTTTTTTTTTCCCACAAGTATTGTAAAAACTTAAGATTACAAACGTAATAACAGTTTCTGGTGTTGCAAAAGAGGACAGAAAATAAAGAACTAGAAAGGCAAAAGCTTTAGATAAGCTGATAAAATCAGAGAATTTGTGTAACTGCTAAAAGAAAAAAAAGAGAATTACATATAAAAGTTTTACTGCAAAACAGCAATATAGAACTAGGAAGAATTTTATGGGCTGAACATCTGTTCAAATGTCATAAATCCTTATCCAAGGTGTTACAAGTCCTGTGAGCTTTGTTGTCAAGCGCATAGTAAATGCATACCTACCATATGCAAACTGCTGTTGTAATACACTGGCTGTGCAGTGCTATCTGCAGCCTCAGACAGTGCCTATGGCAGGTGACCCAGGTTTCACATTATGGGAGAAGGAATGATAATGTCAATGCTTGCAATAAAGACGTCCATCTGTACTCACACCGTCATATAGTATACATTTTATTTTCTGGGATGAAATGTTGATTTTCAGAGACAGCCATTGTAAAGCTAAACACGCAGGACACTGGAATGGTGTTTGAGAAGACTGCACTCAGGAGAAGGACGTCGGTCTGGAAAAGGCACTGTATGCTGCATTGTGCATTACTGAGCTACTGTCTTATTTGCATTCCAATTCATATAAATCCATGGAAACTGCACATTTTCTTCATATCTGACAGTAACCTGCCACTCACTGTTATATAGGATGTTTGTGCACATTCAACTCATAGCACATTGGTGCTCTTTATTTTCTGGCAATTATCATAAAAAAAACAAAACAAAAAACAAAACTTAATTACTATAATTTTATAAATATTTCTTACATTAATAAAAACCATGATGTAATGACTATTCACGATTACTTCAACCTCAGATTCAGGATATATTAAGCTGGCCATACACTAGAGTGATCATCGGCCTGATCACCCAATTATCGGGTATCGGGCAAATAATCGCTGTAGTTAGTGGCCAGGATCAATTTTTCAAATGCCAAATAGACGTATCAGAAAAGCTCTAGTACGATTATTTGGCCTTTTAACATGTTTGATTTATATTGGGAGCAAGCGCCCGATATTTTAAGGGAGCCAATCAGCTATCTGAAAGGCTCCCAACTCTTTAAAGCTGCTGCTGCAGAGCTATGTACTATGCTGCTCTGACAGCTTTGAAGTATACCAGCGCTGCTTCAGCTGATCATTGTCTCTACTACTCCCTGCAATAGACGCTGCTGCATATCTATGTACTGTTCTGTTCTGACAGCTTTCAAGGTACCGGTATATTTCAAAGCTGTAAGAGCAGCTTAGAACCGTAGTAGAAAGCCCTGTCCCCCTCCCTCTTCTGTTAGGTTTATCGGTCCCATCAGGAGAGTTGTATGGTGCCATTAATCATTTATTGGGACACCCTCTGTTGGGATCGAAAATTGACCCAGTGTATGGCCAGCTTTACAGAAATCACATAACAGTGAACACAAACTAGGAGATAAATCTGATTACTAAAGCTTGGTACACCTAGCCTGATATGCATGGCACCTGACAAAGCAGTCTGATAAGCAGTAAAATCACACAGCATTTACACATGGCCAAAACCTTGGATAGCTCTCATGGCTATGATGTGCCATCCCTATAGAATTGTCACAGCATGTTGGATTGGCAACCACCCTGAACAGGTACCACGTCTAATTTACAACATACACCGTGTTAAATGTGCTGACATTTTTCTAAATTTAAATTCTGTATGGTGTGGCCTGTACCACTGTTAAAATAGCAATTGCTGATATGGCATCTGCGTCCCAGTAGCAATGCTCTCGCCCTAGGCCAATCCAGAACAGAGCTACAATTCATTTTATTAGTTATATTCAGGCCTGGAAATTCTAAAGAATGGCATTATGAATCATTATGGTGTCAAAGATTCCTTCATCACTGTAATCAGTACAGCTTGAACCTAATTAGATTTTCTTTAATGAAATAGCAACAGCTAAGTGAAAACGCATTTACCATCATTAATGTAATTGTTGATTTAACAGCGAAATACTAAAAATATCTATATGCAATGTCGATCAAAAAGGAAAGAAATAGTTTTAAATTCTTTCCTGTATTTACTCAGCTGAAGATGAATTGTAGTGGAAGGTCCATAGTTTTTTTTATCCCTTTAAATCAATAAAACGTGCACTATATGCCCAACGAATGCAGCACCTGATTGGACAACAAGAACCACCACTCGTGCTGTCTACAGATACTTCTCTCCAGACTCATCCACCACCCATGTAATCTGTATTATGAATTCCTGCATCGTTTAGTGGTAATTATCTGCTAATGATTGGGATCCCAGGAGAGAAAGGGATCTGAATAGTAATCAAGACAATTAAATTATTGATAGTGATCAACACAAGTACAGCATATTGAAAAGCATTTAATAACGCCTTCCTGATCATTTTACAGCTATTTTATTTTATATGCAAGCAGCATGGCAGCAATTTAATTACTGCAAATAAACAGACACTGTATACTACTCCCAATGCATCCCTGATAATCTTGTTATACAACATTAAATATTCAGCTATGACTAGAATCCCCATTTGAAAACATATCTTGTTTTAAATACAGCAACTGGTCATAACCTGGGCAATTATCCAATGGCCGGATATTATTTTGATTGGTTGATCAGGCCCCAGTCTTGGCTATTGTGTGTTGTTCCATTTAAGACAGCCTGTGAAATCCCATTTCCATGGTGACCAAATAACTTTGGTCACCATGGAAACGGGATTTCACAGGCTGCCCAAGGGTATAAATATACCCCAATGACAGCAGAGCTGTCATTAGCGTCGGGATGTCCTGCGATGCAGGACATGAGTTGTGGAGGGCCATAGGGTTTTTTTTTATTTTTCAAAGACCTCCCCCACAGATTAAAAGCTTGGAAGATGGGATCTTAATCAAGATGGTAAGTACTTCTTTGTATTTGTCATTTTTATGACATTTTTTATTAAATTATTTTATGCATTTTATAATTTTTATTATTTGGGGTATTAAATAATCATTGTTTATTTATAGGGGGGCATTAAATAAGTATTTTTTTTTATGGTAGGGGCCGGCCCTATTTTATGTAGTAGCTAGGAGGAGTATTCATTTGTGTTTTGTTGCAATGAATAACAAGGCATGCTGGCACTTGTGGTTCTCCAAGCACTAGCATACCCTGCCATCCTTGGGCATGCTGATGCTTGTAGCACTACAAACATCAGCATGCCCTGTTGTGTTAAAGCCACTAAAACCCGGGAAATTCTTTGGAGATGTGAAAGGCTCTGACCTGGTAATTTCCGAGCATGCCGGGCCGCGTTAAAGCCACTAAAACCCGGGAAATTCATTGGTGATGTGAAAGGGTCAGACCCAGGAATTTCCCGGGTTTTTGTGTGCTTAAAAGTGACTTATTTTTTACCCGGCATCTCTTCCCAGAAAAACCAGGGTTGAAAAACTCGGGTTTTTCAGAGTTTGGGATGTGAAAGCGGCATAAGACTCCCTTCCCCGCAGCCTGACCCCAAGACCTTCTTCCTTGCTGCCTGACCCGAAGACTTTCCTTCCCGCAGCTTAAACCTAAGACTCCTCATAGACTACTACTCCCCACAGACTCCCCTATAGCACTCACCGAAGCGACGGGCCCGTGGAAGCACGATGGGTCTGTGGCGGTGGTTTCTGAATGAATAAACGGTTAAGTATGGCGAAAAATAAATTCTGCAAAGTTACACAATCATTAATAAAATCTTCTAAGTAGCGCTATTTTCGAAACAGAGACAGAAGAAAATTAGCTTTCGATTGTCTCTATTTCGGAAACACCATTTTCTTCCCAGAGACTGCATCCCATCAGAAGATAACCATATAATTAAAACACTGACAACTTCAACACATTAATCTAACATTACACTGCTCATTGCATATCTTTTTAGTAACTACATTAATACTTTTTTTTTTTTTGCTAATTTAATTTTTAGCTAATGGAACTGCCAATGATTTTTTAAAGGCAATAATTCTGACCTCAGTAAGTGCTCATGTCCCTAAAGGCTTCTGACTTTTCTGATAGGGAGGGACGACCTCTGGGTACGTGTATTGGGGTTACAGATGAGCTCATAATGTCAGTATTTAATTGGATACATTTAGAGGATGTTAGATTATATTACAGCTCGCAGAGCTCCCCAAATCATGTTAATTGCTGCCAGCAGATGTTCACTTGAAAGCGAAAAAAGCTTCTAGGGGGATTTCAATGTAATACTATTCAAGGCACTGGTGCTATTTGCTTTATAGAAATGAAATAGACCAATGCACTTGCTTATTAGAGGAATGCATGAAGGTCAACATATAATTCTGTTATAACCTACTTCACTTTTGCAATAAAACCAAACAAGCTTTAAAATGAAAAACAGTTAAAAAAATACTATAGTTGATGTGCTAATAATTAGCCAATTACTCTCCCGACCCCTGTCCAAAGCACAGTTCACGAGTCATTGATCTATTTAAACTAAGAGAAAGCTATAGAGTCTGTCTCCTCCCTTCTCTTTACTAAGCCAGGCATTGGAGCAGGAAATGTCAACAGCTCGGTGAATACGCACAAGAGTACACAAATAGCTATAGGGGCTGTTACAGCTGTCTTTGCAAAAGTCTATTTGTGGCACTGATCTTGTTGTTATTAACCTGCACACCACGTATATACACATAAAAGGTACAGATTTGCTATGTCAGTATGAGATGCTATGCCATTCAGAGCCAGTACAAAGCAAAGGCCATACAAGCACAAACATACAGTGCAAAGGCTTCTGGGAGGCACTCTGAAAGAAACCCAGGTTCTAGCATTATTGTTGGATCTCTGTTTCCTCTCAGGGCATCCCGCAGAGCCTTAGCGTCCCCTGCAGTGCTTACTGAGGCACATCAAAAGCGCCAACACTTGACTATTCTCCCTGACAATGTGTCATAATTTTTTAGTCAGGAAGACTAGTCAAAAGCCGGTGCTACTGATGTGCCTCAGGCTGCATCCAGCTATCTGCTGCTATTGTGCCAAGAACTGCCATACCGTAGGACAGGCAGCGGCACAGCCACATTTGGAAAGCATGTGGTGTCTGCTGTATAGAGGCCTGATTCAGACTTAAGAAGGAGCTAAAGTTGAGAGGAAAGTTACTCCTGGGCTAAACCATTTTGATTGCAGGGGAGTAATATTTCATCTGTTGCAAACAGTATTAGAGTTGAGAGGTGATGTTTCCTATCCCAAGTCTAAATAACAGTGTGATAGTAAAGCTGGTCAGTATCTGTGTGCAGTAAGCAATTCAAAGCTATATCCCTGCATGCAAAGAATACAATAAACTTGACTCCCCCTGCAATCAACATGGTTTACCCCAGGTGTAACTTTCCTCTCTTAATTTCAAGCTCCTTCTTAAGACTTAATCAGGTCCTAAATGTCAAGTTCATGATTGTTGCCACTGAAACCAAAAGATATTTTTGTTTGTTTTTAAGGGGAACCAGGTGAAAGTTTGCTTAGGGCAGAAAAATGATCAGGGTCAGCTCTGACGTCAGTCAACAAAAAGGGATCCGGTATAATCGGCATCATTTGTCATACTCACTACCATACGCTGTCACCAATGGGTGTGTGGATGAGTAAGGATTGGAGTTATAAAAGTGCAGTTGGTGCAAATAATTTTATGATCAGATCTGGCTTTTTATTTGGGGAGGTCTAAACCGCAGCCATGCAAATTTATTATCCCTGACACACATGGGTGATTGGAGAGCAGCCAATTATGATGGCGGTAAGTGTCAAGGCCGTCACATGCAGGCTGAATCTGGGTAAAACCTCAGTAGTATGACTGCACACACCATCATGATATCTCTGGAGGTTAAAATTCTGTTTACGAGCAACTCGCTACAAGTACAAAACCCAAAACAGTCAATTTACACCCACATGGTAAGAAAAATGAGGAACTTGTGGAGAAAGAGCTTTATAATCTATAAAAATGTGAAGTAAATAAGAAACAAACCCTTAAACCTCAAGAATAGTGAAACTGTAAAAAGATTGCTCAAGCAACATACACTACTTGTCCTGTCAGACACAATAAGTTTTGTTTTTAGGCTCACTTCTGTACGGTAGAAAGCAGCTTTCATTGCCTGTTTAGTTATGAAACTCCTTCATTAGCTGAGCACTGGAATGCTCACAATACCTCAGAATGTTTCTGTATTTCTGTAGTTAGTTGATCTTGGGGAAGTCACAATTGTCACAAAGGACAGCACGGCAGGTGGTAAGGTCAGTATCATGATACGCAGAGGCTAATGTAGGCAAACAGGAAGCCGTAGACTAAAACATAGATCTGACAGAAGATAACAACCGCTAGGTCCATCTATCATGCCCAACTCTTATAACTCAACACATTAGTAATGGTAGGCTCCCATTAGGGATGCACAAATCCTTTATTTTAGAAACAAAATACATGCTTTTCAATGTTAGTATGTTAAGAAGCAGCAGCAGCTTCTTAGGTGTAAATCTGGTCCCTGGTGTGCAAAACAAACATAATGGACCTGATTCACAGTTAAGAATTTTTGTGTTTTTAGGTGCGTAGTTTTTTTTTTTTTTTTTAAATTGAGTATCTTTATTGAGTTTCCAAAAAAAAACAAAAAAACAATAAAAATACAAAAACATACAAACACCCCAAAACATTCCCTCCCCCACCCCCCTCCATAATAGTCCCTACAAAGTCTTACAGACATGTACCCAATCGGAACACGATACAAATAACTGACAAAACTTGGTCACAGAAAAATAACAGTGTTATTATGTGGCAATTAGAAATCCAGACATATATTTATTGCAGTAGCGTTTTTACAGCTCTGCCAATTGATTCCCAGCATGCATATACATTAAAGGAGATTCTAGCCAAGGGTCCCAAATCTGAAAAAACCTATTCAGTGTCCCTCTCTTGGTGTGGAGAAATTTCTCATGATTGAGAGCGCCATTAACCAGACCAACCCAGTTATAGAACATAGAAAGTGACGGCAGATAAGAGCCACATGGCCCATCTAGTCTGCCCATTTGTTTATTGAAAACTATACTGACCCTAGACCCTATTTACCCTCAATTTGGGTTACAATTTAGGATACCCTTATATTTATCCCAAGCATGTTTAAATTGTTCTACTGTATTGGCCTCAACCACCTCAGATGGGAGAATATTCCATTTATCTATCACCCTTTCAGTGAAGTAATTTTTCCGCACATTTCCTTTGAATCTACCACCCTCCAGTTTATATCCATGCCCTCGTGTTCTATTACACCTTTTCTTTTTCAGTTATAAAAAGTTGGGGGATCAGGGCCCATCCACTTTCTATCAACCAACGCAAGGGCAAGACTACATAATATACTCACATAGCGGTAAAGAGCAGAGGAGAAACTCTCAGATAAATCTATTCGAAACAGAAAGGTTTTGGGACTCAACGGAGGCAGGGACGGAAATGTAGAACAAGTAGCAGTCCATACCTCCTCATAAAACTTTTGAACAGAAGGGCAAGCCCACACCAAATGCCAGAACCTCACACCATCCGTCCCGCACTTAGGACAACAAGCATCACCACGCAGCCCCATTCGCACAAGTCTTAGCGGAGACAAATAGGCCCGGTGAACCTTTAGGTGCATATTTTTAAGTATATACTGCGCATGCATAGTAACTTTTATATGCTATTTACGTTGGACTTGGGAACGCAAGTGCTGTGATTCAACACCACGTACCTAAAGTCTCTAGGTTCGCAGAAACTTACGCCGAAAGGGGCATCCCATGAATAATTAACACGGCAGATATGAAGATTGGGTGGTGGGAAGCATTTAATTGACCAAAAGGAGGCGCGGTTATGCAGACACGTTCATACACAAATGGAACCTACAGCTAAGGGAGCTCTATGGCACTCGTTAGTCTCTTAAGAACCTGAAAACCGGGGGTGTGCCAGGGGGAGTTGCCTTGCTATTAGTTGCGTATAGTTAAGAACCTAACGCGTTCTTAAGTGTGAATCAGGTCCATTATCCCAGCTTCTAAATCCCAACAATCCATTATTGCTATTACACTATTTAACAAGCAGATATTTTATTTATGTGTTTTGCGTTCTGATTGGTCGAGTGCTAAAGGTCTTGCTCATTTATATAATTAGGAACAATGAAAATAAACGCAACAGACTTCCTGAATAAATAAGAATGAAATGTAGTGTTACGGTTAGGCGCTGTGTATACCCAATGAAAATATTATTTAAGCTAAATAAAAAGCAGGTGTAAAATCTACTATGGAGATAAGAAGTCCTTCAGAGTGCTGTATCTTTAAGAAATTCCGTTCATGTTGATAGTCGTTCTAATTCTTCCTCCATATATTACATGAATAAAAATCAGAAGAGAAGAAGATTGTATATTAAAGTATAGACCATTTATTGTAAACACATCTTGTCCCGGACTAAGGACCGGAGCAACAATGTTAAAACGTACACACAAAATGATTATTAAACATGAAAAACAATAAAAAAAAGTCCTGAAGGATCCTAAAGATTCCTTCCAGGGATAGAGGACACCCCTAGAGAAAACAATTCATACCCGGCATGCAGGTGTGGATGGAAGTAAGAAATCCCGCTGCCGCTATGGAGGACGTAGAGCACCCGGGATGCGTCCAAGTTGGTAGGAATAGCAGGCAGTCAGGATGCTGCGGAGAACCGAAGGCAGAAGTGTACGCTGGGGAGTCCGGAAGTTACCGTCTAACGCGTTTCGATTCCTCTTTCTCAAAGTGGTAACGGTAAGTATGATGCCTCTCCTATTTAAAGTCTCTGAATGGTCTAATTCGAGACTGTGCACCTGCTTGTAATCAGCTCAACAAACAAGCAGAGCCTTATACCAAAGTGTGTTTTATAATAAAGACTAATAAAAACCGTGGTGGTAAAATATGGCAGAGCAAAGGCTATATATTAACTATGGACATCATCAAACAAAACAATACAGAAAATACATAAACAATCTTCAAATCCAAAAAAGAAAAAAATTATAAATAAGATAAAATGTGATATAAAGGGGATTCGAACTATATCCGCCCTAAACCTATGCACTGACCACTAGACTATAGCTGTGGGCAATGAAGTTAAAGGGAAAAAAAAAAAAGTGGATAATAGAGAAAGTTGATATAATACAGTGGATGTCATATAAATCGAAAAGGAACTAGATAAGAATAGTGATCCGAATGAGTGACACCCAAAAACTCATCCATAAATAGGTGATATATGGACAAGAATGAGTGAATGTGTACCAAGATTATTAGCTTGGCATAAAAGATGTGCAAGAAATGAGGGGGGTGGTATCATATAGAAAGAAAAAAATTGAATCCTATATATGTGGGATGGGTTATACTATAAAAAAGGGGAATGAAACTGAAACTACCTATGCTGGGATACGAACTCCATGTAGGCTAGTTGAAAGACAAAAGTGTTTACCACTAGACTAAACCAGTGGACAACAAATAGTGAGTGCTGAGGGAAACTACCTAATGTGAAATAGAAGAGAATGATAATAAAATGGAGTGAAACTAGATGTTCCAACTGATAATAAGTGAGAGAAAATAATGAATTCCTGAATGTTCTGCATAGTTCTTTATGTGAATAAGGAACTGGTCAGAAAAAGACAACATATTAAAATATAGGTAATGTGTTTATGCAATGCGGACCTTTATATAGTAAACAATAAATCTTCAAGAATGTACTTTCTTATTGTCAGGCATTCAATGGCCAGTTTGTATAAAAAATTCCTTCCCGGCACCCAAAAAAAACCTCATGGATGCCACAAATAGACTAGATTAGCATAAGACAGGACAGTTAAGAGTCTACTGTCTGTACCATTACACAAGGTCAGTTCCAAAAATAAATCAATTGTTTATATAGGTTTAACTTGTGAATGCTAAAAACAATCTGCTCCTGTATACTAATCATTACAGGACATCTGCTTCCCCTGCAATATTTCCTGTGGGCAAGGACCACTTCACCCTGCTTCATGTAAACAGACACACCTGATATACAGAATGCTTCAGTGCACACACAGGACAACGGATCATCACAGGACATTTCACAAAATCCTTTCAATGAACTATTCTATTTGTATTTTATACCCTTTATTTTCAGTAAAAATGTGAATGAAAAGAAAAATAATTCATGTAACATTACTTGAAACACCAGGAATCTGCCATATAAAAAAAAAAAAAAGTATGTAATAGATCAATTATAGAATGTTTTCCAAATGCCATTGTGATACATCGCACCTAATCTTGCTGAAATGCAAAACCATACAGCTCTAGATGCTCAGATAGCGGCCTAAAGCAGTGTTGCAGACATTTTCACAATCGGATTAGAGACGCTGACAATATGATGGGTGGCCTTGCTATCTCTACAGTATAAAGTCCAAGCTAAATTGGCCATAAAATGTGCTTCTCCATACTGCTCATTTATAAAACTATAGAGGGCATTATATGTGTAATATGGCTCCAGTCTCTATACGGACTTCCATATCTCCCCCTTTGAACTTGTATGGTACAATGGAAATAATGGGCAGTGTAGCATACCCTTAGTAGAAGAGTAAAGCTGGGTACACACTTTTAAATCTAAGAAGGGTCTGGTCAGGAGCTGGATCTTAGGGGGATTGTACAACACCCAATCCGGGTGTCCAATTTTACTTAAGAGCTCCAATCCCCATCTGATGAAAGGATTGTGTCACTATACACACACTCTTCAAATCTTTGGCAGAGGAGGCCAAACAAGACCGCTTTAACTAAATTGAATGCTGCGGGTGTCTTAAGACGTAGACTGTGTGTCTTAAATGTACTGTAATTACCATGGATGGAGTTGGAGGGATGGGCTCCCCACATCTACAGACCCCCATAGCACTGCCCTGCTATTTATTAATGATTCTAGACTGGATCCAGATTAAATAACGTTAGGCCACTTACGCATGCAAGGTGCTCATGTGGCCTGATTTGACTGGAGGGCACAAGCGATAGTAAAACTGGCGTAACGCTAAAGCGGGTGGGGGGGAAGCATGCTAATTGTACAGCGTGGGATGTGTATCCACCGATCCGCACAACTTACTTAAGGCTGGCTTCTGGCAGTGTAAGCTGCCATAAAGGCCGACGAGAGAGGGGAGTGACAGGGGGCTTGCACTTCCCTCTCTCTGTCAGAGGAACAGACTCCGGCACATACAGAAAGTGGGGAGTCTGGATCCGGCCCTTTATCAGTACCACTGACCTGGTATAGACACCATGGAGTAAGAAGAAAACGGTTTACAGCTGCTCTGAGGAGTGTGATATCCAGCCTGAATAATCCAAAGCATTAAAAAACTGTTTAGACCTTTCTATACCCTCAAATGATGCCATAGAAACTTAGACATTGCAGCAGTTGGTTTGCTATCAATAGCTGTCTGTATATTCTTGTATTTACTGGCAAGTGGTCCTAAAAATGGCTTAATAAAGAAAGCGTAGTTTTATTTTTACTCTTACGGACCGTTAAGCTGCATAAATCCAAAATGGAAAAACTTTCCTAACGAAACACACTTGAGATGTAACATGTATGTAGCCTGTGGACAGACCCTGGACGTTTCTAGCGCCCTTTAAACGGATTCGTTTTTTAGCTATTCTCTGGTGTTCATGACCATTTTGAAGAATTGACCATTTTCTTTACCATCTTTTTGCTTTCTTTCGTCAAGAAATATGAAAAAAAAAAACATTCAGTGCAAATGATCTCCTGAGACGTGACGGACAGTTTTAACATTTTGACGCCCAAGTATAAGCTCCATTCCAGGCCATTAACTAGTAATAATAATGTATAGTGGAGAGTACATTATACCTTTATCATATGCTTAGGTAATATTTATTTATTAACAGGTTTTTATATAGCGCCATCAGATTACATAGCGCTTTACAATTTTAACAATCATTATAACAGGACTGGGTGGTAACAGATAGACTGGGTGGGTAAGAGGGCCCTGCCACAGGCTTACACTCTATAGGATATTAGGGATTGATACATAAGGGAAAGTGCTATAAAATCACACAGCGGACCAGCCAGATTGCATGGTAAAAGTGCTCAGTGCTCTGTGTGATCCAGTCACACAGCAGTGTTACTACCAGGACTGAGGGATATTACTATGGAGAGAGACAGGGTGTATGATAACAGGGCTCAGTGCTCTGTATGATCCAGTCACACAGCAGTGTTAGTAACAGAAATGAGGGGAATTTTAGTAAAGAATGAAATAAATTTACGCAGTCCTAGCAAACCATTAGCATGATTGGAAGTGGAAAAGCCACATTATAATTTAACCTATTATTATTTAAGAACTCATCTGTAGTTTGATTTTCTTTAGGATGGAGGATGACATGCCAAGGGATAAGCAGGTACCACTTTAAATAGATAACAAGGACTGCAGGGTACGCTGGGTACACACTTGTCCAATTCTCGTTCAATCCGACCCACCATTTTGTCCAACCTTGGATAAGTGTAGTCTTACACAACCACTCGTGACATCCAATCCTGGTTAGGTCAAAAGATTTTTTAAACCTGCTAAAAATTAGGACACCTACGTACATATACGTGCGTATATGTCTGCCGTACATGCGATTCTATGTAACCGCACCCTCAAAGACCGTTTCAGGTATGTATTTCAACCCCGCCCCTCCGTACATATGTCCCCAAGTGCAATTCACATGTCCGTGCCAAAAGCCCTTGCGTGCGTATATTCTACGTTAACTTGCGTAAATAATGTTACCACGCATGCGCAGTTAAAACGTACCTAAAAATACGTACGAAACTTCATGAGAAAACGGATCTGTGAATACGGTCCCATAGGATAAACTGCTGACATTCTTGTAATATATATTTTGAGGGACCACTTACAATAAAAAACGAGCTGGCACCAATAAAATATTATTTAACTGTTAATTAATTTTGAACTTTAAGGCATAAACCTAGAAGTATTTGCCAATGAAACATATCACTTGCAATATAAAAAGTGTTGAACAGTAGTTACAATATCTGCAGGCTAATATCAACAAACTAAAAGCACTGGGATATTTAAACGTCCAGGCAACAGAGCGGGGAATTGGCTCCAACACTGAAGCTACAGCTGATATTATGCACAAATCAATAGTGGATGTCATATATATTGCATGTCACCGACTAGATGACAGATGCTAGCAAGTGTTCAATATATTAGTAATAGCATATATAAAAAGAGAATGAGCACTGGGAAAGGAAAACATTACGATCTCCCAGTGGCAGGAGAGGTGTAAATAGAAAATAAAAGCAATTACATTTAATTGAGACATCTATAACCTGCCCTTTGGTTCCATAGGACTGCGATGTCTTGTATATTGCGGTTACCAGACACAGTGACAATAATCCTTCATGGGTAGTGATAGAGGGCAGAGCGCTTGGGAACAGCAGAGCGTGCCGCGTGGCAATTGTCATTTATTTTAGAATTGAAAAGCCCGGCACTGGATACAGGTGCAGTGACCCATAAGGAATTTCACTTTGTCTAATCTATAATGTGCAGAACGCTTCTTTACAAGGCAAACCAAACACAATGATGTAGCAGGTGTCAAGAAACAGGTCTATTTTAGAGGACTGGATTTCATTATATGGTGAGTGCGTCTCCAATAGGGAACCTCAGACGGTTCTGGGGGTGCTGCGTTCAGAACAAATAAATGTAAAACACATTTTGGTTACTGAAGCTTTGGTTAAAATCCTTAATGCCCACACATTAGGGTTCATTATATTAGAGGCATATATCGTATTTTTCGCTCCATAAGACGCACTTTTTCCCCAAAAAAAGGGGAGGAAAAGTTTGTGCGTCTCATGGAGCACAGCTTGGATCTCTGCGACCGCCTCGGATGACGCCACAAGGCCGAACTGCAAAATCCTGCGTCGGATTTCGCAGGATTTTGCATTCGGCGCCGGAGTAAGGAGCGAGGGAACGCCCAAAAGTAAGAAAGTAAGAGCTGGGCACTGGAATTAAATACTGGGGGGAGCTGGACTGATGATGGGAGTACTAGGGGGGAGTTGGACAGATGATGGGACTACTAGGGGGGGAGCTGGACTGATGATGGGACTACTATGGGGGGAGCTGGACAGATGATTGGACTACAGGGGGGAGCTGGACAGATG
>WWET01001110.1:49327-68311 GCA_011038615.1 Limnodynastes dumerilii | reverse complement strand
TATATATATATATATATATATATATATATATATATACACACACATACACACACACACACACACGCATACATACACACACACACACACACAGTCTGCTGCTTCAAATCTATGTATAATGTGCACTGACACCTTTGAAGTAGACTTTGGCTGATCCCTGTCTCTACTACTCCCTGCACTAGCTGCTGCAGATCTATGTACTAATGCACTGACACCTTTGAAGTCTTCTTCAAGCTATCAGTGCAGCATTATACACAGATCTGCAGCAGCGGCCACTAATAATAGTTTTAAAATACAAAGGGACCCACAAAATAATAATTTAATCAAACTATCAAAAATTTAAATTTATATTAAAAAGGTGGGTAAAAATAAAAATAAACACTGGGGGGCAACAATACATTACAGAGTATTGTTTCCATGGTATATACCCCATGCCATTAAAAGCAATAGACAAGGTTGGCATGACATCTTTATTTGCTATTACTGTTGCAACATGCTCATCTCATATTGGTTTGACCCGTGCTGTAGATACCTATATTGGAGTATAGCGAGCCCCCCTCTGTGTCTTTGTGCATGACACCATGACACTAATGGCATGCTATCCGCCAACCCCTGTGGGCTTCACAATGACATGTGTATCGTTCTCTGATATTAATGACTCTCACAGCGGACAATAAAAGTGTGCTTTAGAGCTGCTCAGATTTTCTTGGAATAGGACATATTTCAAAAATCTTTAATGTGCTCTAATGAAATAAAATATAAGACGTTTGATGAAATGTTATCACAATATTAAGTGATCAAATATATATATTAAATCCCTACTGCATTTTATTTATTTCTTTTTAAGTAAAAAAAATAAATAATATATTTTAAAATAAATTTGTTTTGTATTTGGCAATTCTATATTATCCATAGTCTGCTGGTATGATGAATTACTGCTTTAGTCATGGTAGGTAACATGGTTTAAATATTGTATTATAGTAGTTTAGAAATTATTTATACATTTGCGGGAAAACTAAAGTGAGCTCGGTGGAGGTGGTATGTGATATGACTGAGGCATGAGGTACAAGGGATTGGCTTACCCCCAAATGGCTGCATTCAACATTTCTTGCAGATTGGTCAATTTTGGCTTCCTTTGCAGAATAATACAACCAATAAATGTCAGAATGACAAGAATCTGCACTTGATCATTTCTAAGACTTTTGTATTTTTGGGAGTAATTTTTACAGGAACACTTTTAGGCATAAATCATATAGCAATGATTCATTAAAAATATTCTAGACTGCTAGGAAAAGATTCAGGGAGAGCTCACAGGGAAAGACACACTGATTCTAATGGAACGATAGAACCCATTCACAGCTGCTGCCTTACATAGTCTTGTGAAATGACAGCTACTGGAAAAGCACAAGCAACCGACTCCCATTCAATCATTTCCCAGAGCTGCCACAGCATCTAAGCTAATGCCAAAGCCAATCTATCTGTCTGCACAATATATTCAGAGATGCTCTAATAAAAGCTTTATCTGCACCCAATTATTCCTAGTGTGCACACACCTCACATTATCTCCTGCAACTTATTTTGATGGATTTATTCAGAGTGAGTCTTTTCCACTAGATCAGTTAAGCGATTTCAGACACTCTCCAGAAACGGCTTCAAAACATCCTCAGAAGAGCCACAAATCAACAGTTACAAATGATGGTGTTCTGGTTCAGAAGTAAAGCTGGGTACACACTATACGATTTTTCACAAGATGCAATGTACTTTGATTGGGTAAAATTAGACGTTTTAAATGATCCAATCAAACAATGTTATATACTTTCAGGCACGATTGTTGCAGTGTACACACTAATCTGATGTGGATCCAAACACTCATTTATCATTGGATAATCGTGAGAAAAACCATTTCATGTGTAACCAGCTTTAGGCTGCATATAATTTTAGCCTATTTTTTGTTAACTGTGCGTGTACATGTAAAGTATAATAATTGCTAGGGGTTTCAATCACAAGAAAGAAGATAATGCAATAGTTCTTTGCATAGACTGGAATAGGAAATAAGGTTACAGGATTATTATAGTAAAAAGAACAAGATACTATAGTAATAAGTCACTTTTCCACCACAATCATATCTCATTACTCACATTTTAGGATCACCAGACTAGGTTTAAGTAACATTGACTATATCCCTCTAGTCCTTCGAATTACAGGAACCAATCAAGAGTGTCTATAATGTGCTCCACAAATCAAAGTTACATGAACCATTTCGTGACCGATCATTCCACAAGGACCGAATCATGATCAATTACAGCCCTGTGCAATATGTTGCCACTGCACAAAACAAAGGGCAATCATTTGGTACTATAAGGATTGTTCTCACCCATAGACTGACTTTTTTTACAGCAGTTAATCTTTAGCACAAGAGTGATCATTTCAAGGCTGCAGAACCCCCATGTTCTTTGTCATTCTCTTAATCAAAGATATATATTTTTTAATTTCCCAAACAATGTCAGCCATATTTATTGTATCCATAATGTAAAAAATAAAACTAAAAACACAAACTCTGTATCTTTATTAAGCTAAATAATAGTTAAACCCAAGCTACTGCAGAGACCATTAATCCATGAGACACATAAAATTATCTGAGCATTGGACAGAGGTGGCTGGAGGGTGTAGTGTATTTATGGGCTGCGCAGAGCACACATCAACAGCAAACAGAAGAACACTTACAGGTATCACTGAGAATCACATAAACAAACAGATGAGAGGACAAATGGAAGAACAGGAATCATTATTCCCCTCATTTAAAAACTGAGTAAAGCTTAACTACTAAATGATTAGTACAGGGTAAGCATTTGCAACCTTGAATTCACACTAACATCCGTACACTGTCTTCCGCATAAATACATTAGAGCCTGTGCAAAGAAGGGCAACTAACAGTGGATGGCCTGTGTCATACAACACACAAAGAAAGACTAGAGAAAGTAAACATGTATCGCTCGGAGCAGAGAAGGGACAGGGGGGATATGATAGCAACTTCTACATATATCAAGGGGTGTAACGAAGTACAGGAGGGTGACATCTTTCAAAGCAAGAGATGTATTAGAACATGAGGGAATTGGTACACACTGGAGGGTGGTCGGTTTGGAGTAAATGCGTGGGAAAATGCCTATAATGAAAGGGTAGTTGATACGTGGAATAGACTCCCGTCTCAGGCAATAGTAACACAATAGAAAAATAGAAACATTTATGAATTCCTTATTAAAGTAGAGCCTTTAGCAAACACAAAGAGCAAGAGGTAAAGATAGAATTTATAAATGAAAAATGGTCTTTTCATGTTCTAAAAGTGCAATGCCAAGTTTGAGAAAGCCATTATTCGACCTATGTATTTTATATTGTGTTACAAAGTGCCACACAGTTAAATGGTAGCAGACTCTATTATTATTATTATTATTATAATAAGCCCAAATGTGCAAGGGTGTGCAAACAAGGGAGGTCCTCTCGCCCCATAGGAAGTCTGGATGCTGTTTATTCATAAATAATACTAATAATGATAATATGAATAAATAATAATAATAATAATAATAATAATAAAGACTTCTAGATAAATGAGCTCTGACATTGTGCCCCACGAGACATATGGTAATATCACACATATGATGCGCTTTTTCCCGTCTATTACAGTAGCCAATTTTTATGCGCACCTCTATGAGGTGCGAATAGAATCCCCCAAAATAATCCACACAATTAGCTTTGCACTGCCAATAACGCAGGTGCCAGGCTAATTGAATCGGGCCCATAGAGTGTAAATCGTATTACACGTGGGTCAATTTAAGCTGGGCACACACTACATGAAATGTGATAAAGCATCAAATATTGATGCAATATATTTAGCGATTTCACTAACCACTATCAGCACGTCGATTCATGCATCCACACTACACACAATACTTTTTAGTCCTTGTTCCATTGTTAATCAGTAATATTAGATATGTTAAAGAAAGGAAATGATCCAAATGATTTTGGGGCACAAAAACCCAAAGGCTTGATATTTCCTTAATGGCATTACATTAGAATCTACCGAGGAGGAAAGGGATCTAGGAGTCATTACTTCCAGTGACTTAAAGGTAGCCAAGCAATGTAACAAAGCAATGAGAAAGGCAAGTCAGATGCTTGGTTGCATAGGGAGAGGAATTAGTAGCAGAAAGAGAGAAGTAGTGATGCCCCTTTATAAGTCATTGGTACGCCCTCACCTAGAATACTGTGTTCAGTTCTGGAGGCCATATCTCCAGAAAGACATAAATACATTAGAGACTGTGCAAATAAGAGCAACTAAAATGGTCCATGGCCTTTGTAACAAATCATACCAAGAAAGGCTAGAGGAACTAAACATGTATAGCTTGGAGCAGAGAAGGGAGAGGGGGGACATGATAGCAGCTTTCAAAAACATCAAGGGTTGTGACCAGCTAGAGGAGGGGGCATTTTTCAAAAGAAAAGGTGTAATAGAACACGAGGGCATAGATATAAACTGGAGGGTGGTAGATTCAAAGGAAATGTGCGGAAAAATTACTTCACTGAAAGGGTGATAGATAAATGGAATATTCTCCCATCTGAGACGGTTAAGGCCAATACAGTAGAACAATTTAAACATGCTTGGGATAAATATAAGGGTATCCTAAACTGTAAACCAAATTGAGGGTAAATAGGGTCTAGGGTCAGTATAGTTTTGAATAAACAAATGGGCAGACTAGATGGCCATGTGGCTCTTATCTGCCGTCACTTTCTATGTTTCAATGATTATGCTGATCAGATCAGCAGGAGAAACCTTGTGCATACACCGGGAGAATTTAAACGCCACACTCTGTGTCCTGGTAGGAATCAAATCCGTGACCTCAGTGCTCAGAGACAGTTCCTCAGAACATTTAGTAAAATACATTCCAAACATCAAAGTACATTGTAACCGCTAATAACTTCCTGCACTGCCCAAATAAGAATGTCAGAAATGCAGCAAGACTCTGTTTATACACTTTACAAGAAAATATTTCAGCATATAGACTAGTACACGCTTTATGATGACCTACTTTTTATAATACAAAGCTTTGCTCAGATCAAACAGCTGCTGGAGATACAGCAAATGTTTAAAGCAGCCAAAGAGAATGGGATGTGCATTGAGTTTTCACTGCATGGAGCAACTTTAAGACCTGCTGCGCCAATTAGTATAATTATATTGCTAACAAGTATGGCGACATGACAAGTTGCTAGAACGCAACATGCGTTGGACACATCCTTGTAGGCTATAGTGTCCAAAGAGCTGTCTGTGGGGTCCAATCACTCTCCTTGATGTAAACCCTTGTTTATTAACCCTCTGGCAATCACAAAGCATTAGGCAGTAGGGATCTGCCACCAACTGCGTAGCTCAAAGGGTTAGAAGACTAGAAGACACAACACGCATCCCTAACCTTGGGAGGTATTGTCTTTCTTCCCTTCCCCTCTATAAAGGTTGAAGCATTGCACAGATGTCTCTTCTGTGTGAAAGCGTCTTCCCCTCCACAATGAAGGCGAAAGCCAGATTAGACGCTGAAAAAAAAAAAAAAAAAGAAAGTCTTTGACATGCTAATCGTTTCTGAACGTCCGAGACTTTTTCCTGTTTTTTTGGTTAGCATTCAAGCCAACTTTGGCTCAAAGCTTGCTGCAAATGCATTTCAAAAGGACTATTATCAGGTTGCTTTTTTGTGGTAAATCAACAGGTTCCCAACCGAACTGAAAGCCCGCTCTTCAACAAATGTTATTATGCTGCTTAAGGCGTGTAATTTATGTGCTTTATGGAAATTATTCATTTCTCTGTTCTTTGTAATGTGTATAGTATCATGGGTTTAATCAAAGTATATTGTGCATGTCTTAAAAAGAAAAATTGTCTCACCCGCCAATAATTAATTGTGTGTGCATGTGTATATATAAACCTCTCCTGCTCTTGTAAAATATGCATATTGGGGTATTTTTTTTATAATAAAGCACAGGGGTCCTCCAACAGCGATATGTGTACTACTGTCTGGTGTTACACAGGGAAACCGGGTAGGCTTATAGCAGTGAGGGTCTCCGTTGCGAACGGCCCTATTTCGATACAGGCATAGCAATCGATCCCTGGACCACCGATTGGTAAGTCGCCCCCCTCCTGCAGCCTAACCCTAAGTATCCCCCTGCAGCCTAACCCTAAGTCCCTGGCAGCGGTGCAAAGCAACTTTCGGCTGTCCCTAACTTGAGTTGGTGTCTGCATGATGAAATGGTCCAAAGGTGGCCATATACTAGAGAGATTATCGAAAATCGCATGAATTCGGCGATAATCTTGCAGATTTTTCCACTGCAGGGACAAATAATATCGGCACATTAGTTGCATACAATAATTGTTCAAAAGTTTTAAAAAAAACGCTAATTTTTGGTCTTGTTTTGTCGGTTGTAAAAACATCGGTTTTGGCCATACACAGTACGACAATTTTATTTTATCATCCGATTTTCTTTGTAAATTTACATAAAGGGCAGTCGTTACCATGTGGGTGTGAGTGACGTAGACGATAGGAAGTATAAATATAACTTCCTGTGCCAGCTAGCTCTTTGTTGGCTCTTTGTTCTTTGCTGGCAAGATGGATGAGAATACGAAAGGTCTTGGAATCAAGCAGCTATTTCAACACAGGCGCTTCATGAAATGTCCAAGGTCAGTATGTAGTTAGCAGCAACAAATCCATGGCCCTCAGCTCATAATGCAAGAGGATGAACCTCCATATATTAGCAGCTATTCCAACACAGGCGCTTCATGAAATGTCAAAGTTCATAATGTAGTTTGCAGCAACCAATTCATGGCGCACAGCTCGTGATGCACAAGGCGCTTCGTTAAAAGTCACAGTTCATTTGCATAAGCACGCCTCCACTTCACGATCTATCGCCGAAGATCTCACAATTATCGTGAAAATGCCCATATACTATGTGATTTTTCAAAAAATCTACTGCTTTTTATCGTTTTAAATCAAACATGTCAAAAGATCCAATAATCGTTCAGAAGCCCTTTTTGGACGATTATTGGATTCTCGTCCGAAAAATCGTTACCCTACACTAGCGCGATAATTCGGCTCCTTACGCGATAATTGAAAGATCGGCCCGATAATCGCTCTAGTGTACGGCCAGCTCAAGAGCTGGACCATTGTGATGATGGACGGAGAGAGGAAGGTGAGTGAATAAAGAAACTGAGGCGAGGGTAATAAAAGGAAAGAATGGGATTGATCTTGACTTGATACCATAATGGGTAATTGGCATCAACCAAATGAAGGCTGAGAACCTCTGCACTAGAGGTTGATACCTATATGGTAATGCTAGATGTGTTACATCTGTACATAAATAATGCATCAACTCAATGTCACCTGAAGCGTTATGTCAAAGTTGCCCATATCTGCTAAATGCTTTCTGATGCAGTTGGGCATGTTGGCACAACTGTTGCCTTGCCCCCACTGTGAGTCCCATCACCAAGGTAGAGCTAATAAATCAATAAGGGAATCCCCACATAAAGGAACCAATTATATCCCCTTGCAGTAACGTGAGCAAGATGCAGGAAACGAGCCTACTGACAATGTATTCAGACATATGGGAGTCTCCTTTATATACTGACAAAGCAGGAAATTAACCTTTAACAGTGATATCATCATACTGCATTTTCATTATTACTGGGAACATGCACTAAACATTCAAAAAACCATGAATCTGATCAACTTCCTGCCTCCATGATGAAACCAGCTAAACATGTTAAATGATTATTATCTGTGTAGAAGCAGCTGAGGGGTTTAGTGCATCTCTCCAAATAAACCCATGTCTGCAATAATTGTTGCTTGAATCTGTAAAAGGTCCTAATACAAGACAGACGTGTGTCCTGCAATATACACACACCACAAGACATCGCACAACATGAGCAACTTGTGATTCACATTCCACTGGGGGACAGAAATAGCTGCTGATAGAAGACAGGATGTGGCAGAAGGAAAAAAAATGTATTTTTACTTCGGAGAGCTTTGAGCAAAGAGCATTGACTCATAGGGTGCCAATACCTTTCACAGATTGATTCAATAGGCACGGAGCATGAAATAAAGGCTCAGCGAGGGTTGACAAGGGGCAAAGGCAATGACTGCCCTCATTCAATGCAAAGCAGCTCCCACTCCTCACACTTTGACAAAGAAACATTTGGAAGCTGCCCACACTACTGGCTGGAAACTATTACACTGCTCCAATTGTGGGAATGTTCCTGTACACACTGAGGTAATAAGAACACTGCAGATAGCTGCCTGGCCTTCTATGCCAATGTAAACATGTAAGGACACCACATACGGCAGAAAGAAAACACTTCAGTCTATCCCACTGCATTTACATGTTTAGGATTAATATCTTTACATTATAACCACAACTGGCAAGCTGCTATATTGGGAATAACCTTCATAACATTCTTATATTACTTATAAAAGGGTTCTCATAATCATGCATTCAAACTTTCAGGATGATTTATCCATGGAATCAAATACAATGAAGTTCAGTAATAACCTATAGAGCTGTATACAAGAGTTTTTAGTTAGAAAATAGGGAGTGGCATCTACCCCTGCAGGTCTACAGACATATTTTGGAGCAGGCTTTCTGAGCTACAATTACATCTCTTGTGCAAAAACTATGGAAGGAAATACTGCAATGAGACAGACTGGAACAATACACACGCTAAAATCAATCCCGATGTAGGAGGGACTGTCCCGACTCATGGGCCGGCTTATAGGGGGTATGGCTTATAGAAAAGAGAATGTGCTTTGAACAAATAAGGTCAGTTGTGGGCAGAGTTTAGTCGAAAAGGGGCCAAAGTTTATTTTGAATGATAGATACAAGAAAAAAAACTCTTTTTTTTTTTTTTTTGTATCTCTGTGACCCCCATTTGTCTGTATGTATATGTGTATGTACACATTGCCACCGTAGAACCACATTTCCTGCTGGCACAGAGCAACTTATTTTGTATTAATCATATTTGCATAGAGCAGTTCCTGATGTCTTATAAAAATGCAACACGTGAATGGCCCTGACATACCCAGAGTCCTATAAGGGTTCGTGTTTATATGAAGCGTTTTTATTTTTTTGTTTTATACCATCTGGCCCTCAATAGTTTTATTCTCCTGTAGACCATATTCTTCAATGTGCTTTGTTTCTATTTCTTGATGCCTAAGGCACCTATTCAGAGGCAGGATGAGCTGGCTCAAGGTTACAAGGCAATTAACTCTGTCTTGTACAGTCACGGTGACAGGCTGTATGAATAGACCCAAAGAATGGTTTTATTGTACAATACTAATGTCTTTGGGATTCCACGTGATTATGGAACGCATTTTGACACAAATATGACCCTTGTAAAGTCATAAAACATATACGTAGCAATAAATCCTGTAAACTAGCAAATATATCTGTATCATCTATGCAACACAATTCCCACCGGTGCCAATTTTAAAGTAAAATTTACAAATTTTAATCTGCATTTCCAATAAAAACTACAGAAATTTACACCAAAATTATAATGCCAAAGTTAATCCCAATAATTCAGACAAAAACAAAACAGGTAAACCTTGTGTTGAAAAGGATAAAATAATACACAATACAGAAAGTGATGTACGGTTTCATTTAAAATCGGCAACAAAGGTGACATTTTTTTTATATGTATTAAAAATGTGACCTGGTTGTATATAAAATAAGGTAAACCTGGGTGCAACTACATTAAGTTTTCAAGGATAAAATATATTTAAACCACATTACCAGCGACTTAAGCCAAGATGAGCATGCTGATTCATGTATACACACTGACATGATTCACCAGCAAGATCTATGATCTGCTCAAAAAATGTGCAAATGCAAAGCCACAAAATCAAGGAAGTAGATGCAGAACGGTTTCACAGCGTACACACTAACAATATGGGAATACATCGTTGATCGATAAAATCGCGACTCCCCAAAAATCAAATCAAACGATCCACTGTCCTTTCAATTGAATGTACTGGACCACTGCAGCAAACACACTGATAAGATATTGCTGGAAACTGTCATTTATTGTGTGCACGATAATCATTTTAATAACAAGCAGAGTGTACCCTGCTTTGCAAATATTAAGCAATGTAACTGAGATTAGATCCTCTCCATGAACCCGATCCAGAATGAAATGCCAAACGGAGGCTAACATACGGATTTTGGTATCCAAACTGCCACGTGTGGAATGCATTTTGTGCCCAGCAAGCTACCTTAAGTATTTTGCATGCATCTCTGTGTGTGGGGATTACTAAACTGTAGGTAAGGTAACGTTCATATGCCCACCTACCATACGGATCTAGAACCCATGATGAGTGGGTTAGCTCCTTGTGCGGAGGCCAAATTCAGCATAGAACACAGCATCGAGAAGATGCAGTCTGAGGAGGAAATATAGGTACTACATACATGCAATACCTAGTCAGAGCTGACTTATATACTTAACGTATGTAAACCAGCAAGATTTCTTAATTCTGGTCAAGCCCCATACAATTTGCACATTGTAAACTGACCACATCCAGCATGCAACATTTATCTTGCCAAGGTGTAAAAATTGCAGCCACTTCATAGATTTAATAATAAGTCTGAACACAATCCTTAAAAATATGTTATACAATAAATATCACAAAACAACAAAAAGCGCTGAGGTGAATTCTGAGAATCTAACTGGATGACAGATTTCAAAAGAATTGCTTATGGACAAAAGATTGCATTGCCTCGCTGCTGATTTCAAGACAATATAATAATATAGCTGGAGAAAGCCTAAGAACAGGCAAGCTCTTTACTGCAGCAATGGAAATTATGAGCAAGACCAAACAGTAAAGCAGGTGCCACCAGAAACAGGACCTAATATATACAATGTCTAACACGCACACAGACCCCATTAAACATATTCAGTACCAAGAGGAGGGATTAAATTGACTTCATTTATTTTGTCTTTCAACCAGTGACTTCCTGCAGTTAAGCACAAGCTAAACAAAGATGCTAGGGAATTTATTTAGGAAACATAAGGGGATATAGTTTATAAGCACATCTTAAGTTAGTGGTCTGCACGAACACGGCTGAATAACATTAAATAAATACAAAGAACGTGTGATTGTTTTATCTTCTGTTTGTTGAGCAGTATTGTAAGAAAACAGAGATTAGCAGCCTGCTGCTTTCCAGCTGCTATGGAACTACATGCACCAGCATGCCCTGCTGGTGAACGCCTACATGTTGATTTATAAGCGCTTCAGGGTGGCTCTCCAGCTGTTATAGAGCAAAGAGGTGCAGGGTGCACTTTTATTATTAGGATTATTATCTGGATTTATGGTTCATCGTGTGCTTTATTATGCTACCATGCAGTTAATGAAGTTGGACAGCAGAGAAACCTTAAATATAACCAATTATACTTTTAAAATGGTGGGGTCCCTGGCATTGTTCTGCGCAATGGAACACGCTTTACTCTTCCATTCACATTATGGCCAACAGATAAGCATAGAAGCAGGTACCCTGCCTTGGATTATAGTGTTCCCCGATTAAAGGGGAATATTTAACACAACCTGTATAGTCTCCTTTCTGAATAAATCAGCAATAAACAGTTTTGTTTAAAATCTAGTCCTTGTTAAACATCTCAGGCTAAATTTACTAAACTATAAAGGAGATGTTGCCATAGCAACCAATCAGATTTCAGCTGACATTCTCTAGTATGTAAAAGGAAAGTCAGAGCTAGAATCTGATTGGTTGCTATGGGCAACATCTCCGCTTTACCTTTTCCACGGTTTAGTAAACTCAGCCTCTCTTTTCCAACTAACTGGTCACTGAAGGATTTCCATGACGTGTTCTGCGGAACGTGAAAAATCTTAAAGCCTAGCCAATTTTTGTATTCTTAAAAAACACACACGCTGATGATGTGATGCTTGTGTAAAGAGGGTAAAAAGGAGCACACACGCAAAGGATTTATCATATAGGAATAAAAAAGGAAACAAAAGAAGAACTGAATGGAATATCATACCAATATTTAGCATCTGGTAGGGCAGCATGTCGGAAGCAATATACAAGTAAGATACTATATTAAGCGTAATATTTGTACCCAATGGTCGTATAGAGTACAGTTAATTAAACAGTGCGTACGAGGCATAATTTTTCTGTAAAGTAACCGATAAAGATTTATTGATGAGTTTAATTACCATAAGGTATAAGGCAACCGGCTGCCAAGTTTCTAATGTTTACGTAATATACAGTAAGACAATGCAATGACAACAGAACACACAATATCTTCTAATTTTATATAGAGATTAATACTTTTACATTAAACTTTTTTATTTTATTTAGAATCTCTATAAAAATAATGCTCAACAAACCATTTGTGTCTAGGGACCTCTAAAAATCATCCCCACTACTAAATTAGGCTGTATTTATTATTTTACCGTTAAACAGATTAGCACACCTCAAAACGTCTCCCAATGTTTCCCCAGCAGTCTCTTTAGGAATGCACACAGCAGCATTCAGTTTGGTATAAATAAAGAGGCCCATTCATTCCCAGCATTGCTTGTGGCACCAAAAAGTACAGCCTCATTTGTGACTAAAATGACCTGGAGGCTGGGTCAACTTAATAAAGGACACATGGAGCAAGCTGAATATTTTGGGAATAACACGTTTTAAGCTGGTCCCTTTTATATTATGGTTTCTATGGTTACCAACGCCACTGGTACAATCTTTTATAAAATGTAATAAAATGCGCAGAAATGTCTTCTAAAAACGAAAAGAGAAAAAACGGCCACATTAAAGCAGTAGGATCACAACCTTTTTCAGTTACAGAGAAAGACGGCGCTCGTTTTAAGCTTCAAAAGGAAATATATGTTGCTTTTACCATGCCAGTGCCCTTTAACATATTCTAACTCCTATGGAGCACAATCTTTGCGTTTGATCATCAAGAAACATAAATAATAGTCAAGTCAATCATAACCATTTTGACGGTTTAAAAATTCACTCTTTTGCCAAATATCAGTATAACATGATGATTTAGTCAAATAAGACAAGCATTTTTTTATGTTCAGCGAGCTTTCAGCAGGTACTGGAATCAAGCATCAGATCTCAATGAATGCCTAGCTGAAACCCTCCAGTGGATTAATGCCAGCTGGCTGATGTAGTGCAAAGCAACCGGCTTTGAACTTTGGAGCTCCCAGCTGATCATCTGTGATAGTGTTCAAAATGTTGACACTGTGCACTGTGACTGCTGCATATAACACCATCAGGTGTCAATTACTATTAACACAGAAATGTAATTGGTAGGGCAGAAGAAAATGCCAGAAACTGTGATCTGCAGGAGAACATTGTGAATGCATAAGAACTCTATATACATAAATATACTGCATACGAACAGTGTGTTTGCTCTGGCTGAAATATTGCACAAAATTTTTTGGACCACTAAAACACTGTCTAGGGCAAGTGGCCATTTGCAAAACAAGCTGCACACAAGTGTGTCTTCCACCATTGGCTCCTATTGGTAGCATCATCCAGTGATGGTGTTAGATGTTTACTTTAAATGGCTTCCACTCTCCTCCTAAATAATAGAGAAACTTGAGAACTGGGGTAGGTGCAGTGATGAAAAAGATGATTAACATCATTTTTTAGAATACAGTCATTCAAATGTGCTTATAACCCAGAGTTAACACTGCATCCACGTCACGGACAATTTGACAGCATTTGATTATGTTTTACATACCGTTCTTTAACCAGGGACATCACTGTGCAATTTCCAATCATCCCTTCCACAGGCAGGATTATTAAGCAGACGGACGCCATGTGCATCTAATGAACAGTACAGTATACCACTGACCTTTGTCACTCTTTGCTAGAGATATTTCCATCAAACTTCACAGTAAAAAACACACAAGTCAATTTAATGAAAATGCCATTCTACATAATAGAAAATCCATAGAATAGAATGCCAGGCTGATAGTGTATATTATTAGCCATAAAAGCAGTGTCATTTTAACAATGTCAGCCGACTAATGACCTGTGTGTTTGTGCAGCTACATAAACTGGTGGAATGTACAGATGAGGACACTGACTAAGTAGAAAAGCTCTCACACAAATAAAGGAGGAGATATATTACACTTATAATATGGACACTAATTAGACCACTAAGGTAAGGTTACAAGGCATGTTATTTAACTGGAAAGTAGGGGTCGGGGTTTTACTTTAATAACTGAAACAATGGCTAAGTATCACCTAACTAGAATAGGCTTTAAATAACATCTATCAAATAAATGAAATGTTAAGCCTGCCCTCAATCACTCCTTAGCAGCAAGGTGCAATGTTAGGGGGCAATGCACATGGGTGGGGGCAGTTATACTAAACAGATAAAGATATGTGAAACAAGTGGGCAATTATCCAATGGAACCATTGAGGGTCCAACAGGAAACTTTTTCTTTTTAAACATCAAGTGATTTTTATTGAGAAGGTTTTGCACTTTTAGGTCAGCAACCAGGACAAAGGAGTCACAAACAATTCACGTTATGTAGATGATAAAGGTATATCCAAAGGAAACTGAGCAAAGATGCACGGGAATATCATCTCTGTTCAGCAGCTGGTGCTTGGGAGATCAACTGTAATTGCTGCTGCTGCCTCCTCCGGTGACCTCTGCGGCCTCCAAGATTACAGCAGCTGCCTCCACAACTTCTGTGAACATGGGGAACAAGTGTTTTTGGCTCCATGTACAATAGCAAGAGTAATGCCAAAGAAAAATACTAGACGCTCAGCTATTCCGAGCTGGTAGATAGCCACAGGTTAGGATAAACAGTGCAGGACAGCTGGGATGCCAGCCACTGACTAGTTTCGTAGTTAGTCACCCATTGTGGTTTTAACACTTGTGGGTGGCTTTACTGTAGGTGTATACACGTTACCACCTGCTAGATTGAATTACATTCTATTTCACGTGTTCTCAGATCTACTAGGATTGTTCAATCGTTAATAAATTCTGATTGCCATTGGACTGATATTATTAGGATAAGCGCAAGGTGAAGAGATAGACCCAGTTATTGGGCAGTGTGTGTGAACAATGTAATGCTCCTGGCTATTGCAGCTTTATATAGATCCGTGGGCCCATTGTATAGTGTGAAGTCACATTAGACTAAGTTCATTTGAGATATTTCATGAGATTGTTGGCTTTCAGGAGCAGGGTCCTCTCTGCCCTTGTTCCTCATTTTCTTTTCCTGCCTCTGTATGTTTTTTTTTTTTATAAATGTGGCTCTGAACCTGTTTGTTGCCTATTTACCTGCGTACAAGGTCGGCTGACATTAGTTTTCTAGATTTCCTTATTTATCTATGTGTAATGGAGCAAATGCTACAAACTTAGCTTATTTAAGAGACATGGGGCTTGAACACTGAGCCATGTATTTTGCTTTAATGATTCGTATTAGTATATGAAAATGCCAATTTGGGGATTTGTTAATCCTTTACAGCCAAAGTAACTCATGTACCTCAGTTACATTTGAACCAGTTTTAAATCAACTCCATCTTTAGCGAACACAAAAAAAGCTGCAATGATATTTATTTATAAAAACTAACATGAGAAATCTTAATACAGATGAGCAAGTCATTGAAAATAGACAGTATCTCAAAATGTATTTAATGCCACTCTTTTGCCCACAGCCTGGGCATATATATTAATACACTGAAAGTAATCCCTTGTGACCATGTACAGTACACTATCACTCTACATCCCGCCCTGGGTGTCTTTTGTTAAACAAATAATAGTTGAACATAAAGTTTACTCAGGAAAACATATTTACAATAAGCTCACGCAAGTAAAGCAATAGACCAGGATCAGAGTTCAAAATCAACATCATTGCTGCAAAACAAAAAGGCAATGCATGGTTCATGATGGATATTTGTGGGCAGCTCAGAATCCTTGCTTTAGATTAAGGAAGCACAACCTGCTTAAACACAATGGGCTGGCTCCACAACAACGTATGTCATCCAAAATACGTCCTTCAGATGCAGCGGATAGCTACGACGCATGCGTAGTAACTATTTTACGTAATCTACGTATCGTTTCGTTACGTAGATTGCGTAAATGCGGTCTTTAAAACGCATTTCGGCCAACGTACGTTGTTGTGGATCCTGCCCAATGTTATAAAACAGAAATGGATTTAGTGAGGTTATAGTGTACCTAACCCAACGGAGAGTACTGCGCAGGAGGTATATTGGGGGACTGTGCACAAATGGGCAAGGGGGGGCAGGAGAAACCAAACTTTAACCTATTTGTCTTTTATAATTCAGAAAGCATTACTTCCATAATCCCCTGAATTGGCCTATAGTGCAGGGCAATCAAATTATGGAGGTACCAGATAGAATAGTGATTATTGCACTTTATAGCAATGAAAATTGCATGAGTAGCAGAGTACATAGGAAACAATGAATTTAAAAATCATCATCCTCTTTTAAAGGTTAATCACTTAAATCTTTAAAAAAAAAACCTTTGTAGCCACACTCTAACAATCCACTGAAAAATATACTGTGAATGTGCATCTCATCTCTAACATCCAGCCTAGAGGCTACATTACAGGTACACATCAATATGATTACTTAAAAACCATTAATCAGAGGACTTAATAATGATCATGCATAATATCTATGCTGACATCATCTTAAGTACCATACTGGGAAGTCCTTGACCAAGACTGTATCCTAAGTTCTCAATCTTGGCTTTACGGAGCATGATTTGAGGTTTTTCTCCCAATCAGAGGTCTAGTGAATCAGAATCACATGTATCATATTAGATTAGTAATTAAAATAAACTCTGCTCATTGGAATTCCTGAAAGCAAGCACCCTTGAGTCCAACTATTATCCTACAGCAGATTTGGGAGACCACCACGACCATTATTGGATTTTTTTTTATTTTATTATTATGGTGCCATTAGATCTCAGAGCACAATTACTTTGAAGATGGTCCCTAACAATGATGGTGTCACTTAAAGCAGAATGTCTTTCCTGAGGTCTGGGCCATGTCTATTGTATAGTAGTAGTCTAACTGTATGGACCTCTCGGCATAACTTGTTGCATGCTCTCAGTGAAGCTCTTACTCCCTATACGCCTTTTCCACTCAAATCTAAAGGGATCACAATGGTGCTGGCAGATCAGAGAAGAAACAGCTTACACTTACTACACACAGTGGAGCTGATTCAGAGTTTGGGAGTAAGGGTAAAACAGGTGTAAGTGAACAGCTCAGCTATACCATTTTGCAAAGTAAGGGGAGCTAATTAATCTAAAATCTTTTACATGCAGGGAAAATACATTATTTTTGCACATTGAACTCAAATACTGCATAGCTTTATGTTTAATCTATGAGCTAAGAAATTTCACCTCTTAATTATATATAATTCTGCTGTCACAATGTAAATCTGCCTCCTCTTGCAGTTCAACAAGGTATTGCTCAGGTCTATACTTGCACCTAAAAAAAAGTGTAAGTACAATTCGGAATCAGCCCCAGTAAGTAGACGTAAGTGTACAATGCATGGCTGTGTCTTCTGTGATATACTGCTACTACCGTCATTCAGAATACTGACAAGTGACAGAGTAGGTTGCGGAAGCTGAGAATATGGGGGCTCATCCAGAGCTGCACTCAAACCTTCTTTTAGGTGTAGACCTGAGCAATACCATGTTGAACTGAAGGGGAGGCAAATTTAAACTGTAAAAGCAGAATTAGAATAGAGAGATGTTTTTTTAGCCCAGCTCTAATTTATAGATTAATCATGCTATGTGCAAAAGTAAAGTATTTTGCATGCAAACATTTTTTTATTAACTAGCCCCCCCCCCCTTACTTTGCAAAATGGTTTAGCCAAGCTGTAAACTTGCTTCTATTTTGCCCTTACTCTGGATAAGCTCCGTAGTCTCCAAATAATATAAGAACAAATAATGTTGGCATAAAACCTCACACTGATTAACAAAAATGTACACAATTGTAGCATCTGATCCTTAAATGACAGACAATTTTAAAAAGATTAGAAAAAAATGGCAAAGTTGCAAAGAACCTGGAGCTAAACATAGATCTAAAATCACTCATCAGTGATGCTTCACAACACAACATGTTTTAGGAGACAAATTAATACTACATTTATATCCCAAAAACGCAGAATGAGAGACTTATGACAGTGCAAAGATCTCTGCAACCTTTTTGCACCTGTGCTAAGCATAGTCTTTGTTTTGTATTCAGCATATTTTATGTGCGTTCTGTGATCTGAAATTAAAAATAGCCAAATAAGCATTATTAATAAGACTCTGGATAATGAATAATGGTTAAACGCCATATTTAATGCATGTGTCTTTAATATATTCTTTGTGCAGAAGCCAAACTAATATGCAATCTATTTTGCTGCCCATATATGACAAGGTCTGCTCTCAATTAATATTTCAGAGCAATGTTCTATTTAAGTCTCTGATGATATAATATATGAAAAACGGTTGTTCTATTGCTGGCTATGTAGCAAGTAAGGGACTGTGCTTTGTGGGTTTTTTTTAAAGCCAGTGTAGATATGGACCAAAACTAGCAGATATAACATTAATACAATAGTGATACTGTTGGAAGTAATATGTTTATGCATGCTAGATCAGAATATATCTGGTGATAGGCAAGGAAGGCATGATGAAGGGGGTGGTATTAGAGGACTGTTTCTAAAGCAAGGTAATTATGTTAGGTTTTAAGTATTCAGTAAATCTTTGTCTCGTCAATGTTCATTGCTGTATCAGCCTGTTATTTTTATGTATGCAGTCCCAGCCAGCAATTTGAACAAAAAGAAAATCCATGCAGATATGAGCCATCTGATTATTCACAAAGATGTCATCGTCCCTTGGGTTTCATCACCTCTTCTAAGTGCATTGCACACCTAACGTGTAATAAAGACATGAGAATTGCATATATATATATATAT
>WWET01001110.1:32599-49103 GCA_011038615.1 Limnodynastes dumerilii | reverse complement strand
ATATGTGTGTATGTATAGCAGCCTCTTAAACAAATATCCAATATGAGTAGTGTGCTTAGTACAAGGCAGAATCATTTGCAATAGAGTGATATAACAAAGGCCATGCAGAATATTATATGCACAATTAAAAGGTGGGGTTTATTTAAACAAAAAGCATGTTACATAATGTATGAAAGGTGATATTATAGGACATTTCTAAATATACAGGATATGTAAATATCGTTTTAAATTCATACAATGTGTAACACAACATAAGTCTAATGTCTAACACTGCACTAAATAAAATGTAATATTATGAATAATTATATACTTTTACAAAATATAATTAACTCATTATTATAAGACTTCTTATCGGTCAGTGATATCGGACAGCTTATGGTCATATACCAAAAGGATGATCAGAATGACAAGCATGACACCAGTAACCTTCCAAGAGACAAACAGATGCAGCAATTAAGATGCGTGAAGTAGTAACACTGATCCCAGGTCATCACACTACAAACACTAAATAATTATCGACTAGTAACTGTCAGGACTGTGTTTACTCCATACCACAGGGCTTGAAAGCTCTTTTTTTCCTCATGTGTATTTACAGGAGACAACAAAAGATGCTTTCCAGCAATTTTCAATGGCAGAAAAGGCTACTTAATAAATTTAATAAAAGTTATTTCAATGGTTCAAAATTTTATGTCATTAATAATATAATTTTCCTACACATTGCCTATTTAGGTGACCGTATGCAGTGACTGGGGAACTACAAGGCTCAGAATGCCCTGACAGTTCGCAAAGCACAGGTTGCCACAAATGACAAGACTAATACAGATAAGGTGATCTGTCACCAGTGGATATCAAATGTGTTTGTTGTAGCTTGTAACACTTGCTATTATGTATTACCTAGAGCTGAGATGTATTGTTGGGAGGTGATAATCCACATTTAAAGGTATTGTTGTGTGGCCCTTTGGATGGCTACCATACCCCCTCCCCCCTGGAGTATCATGTTGCCCATGAGTGTCCTAGCACATGATGTCACCTGGGGTGTGTGACACCGATCAGCTTACCATACACCCGCACCCAGCCCTGCTGCTGGCACACTGACTCCATCAGGATCCGCTCCAGGGTCCCCTCTGGCCCGCAGGGAGAGTCCATGTCCTCGGGAAGGGAGTCCCGGTCCTGGAAGCTCTGGAACAGGTCATGTCCGCTGTGTGAGGAGTCTCCCCCGGGGGACATGTCCATCATGTGCATGGCTGCAGGGGGGAGCAGGCCCCGGCTCCCCGGGGAGAGGGGGGGTACAGGGCGCCGCTCTCTGTCACAGGGTCCCCGGCTTGGCCGAGCCTGGCATGAACCGGCGGGTTACACACTGACAGGGTAACACGCTGCTCTGTAAGCTCCGTGCCGGCTCCCGGTTGTCAAGGCAACAGTGTGCGGCGGCGCAGCGGCTCCCGGGGCTGCAGGACTGGTGGCTACTGAAACTCCCAGCTCCCAGCCTCCAGCGGCATCAGCGGCATCCCTGGGAGATAGACAGCAACGGCTGCCCGCCTATCCGCTGGAGGGGGCGGGGCCTCAGCCTGGGAACGCGTGGAACAATTGGGATTCGGGAGCACCTATCTCATCGATGGGGATCGGGATAGAGCTCTGGGGGTCCACCTGGTGGTCGCTAGCGCAAATGGCATAGAGGAGGCTGAAGGTGGCTTTTTGGAGCTCTTGCTCCAGCATTTAATTCAGAAAATGCCATGTTTATATTGTTTAATCAGGCTGGATTAATAATTTAATTATGGATTAATAAACAGCACACTCCCTTATTTAAATTTCAGTAGCATATTGGATGGTAATAAAGCTGGCACACTTGCAGGATGGGGTCGCAATTTCTGTCCTATAAATAACGGATGCAAACAAATCCTTATTCCAAGGAATGATACATTTTTGACATGATACAGAATTAATAACGTCAGCCTTTCACATCACACGCAAATACCTGGGTTTTTGCCGTTGGACCTGAGTTGAGCCTTCAATGACCTGGATAGAGGGGTAACAATGATCCAGGATGTTTTTTTTTTTTTAATTCAAATATTTGTATTGATTTTGTGAGCTAGCAGTACATAGAACATTATACACAGTTACAATTGTATTGAGTGTATACAGAACACATTTGCAGCGGTTCATTATACTCTGAGTTCAACCATTATCATTTTAGGATAATTCAGAAAAAAAAAATATACAACCAAGCATAAACTGTTGTACAAACCACAAAAGCGTCTCAACCATTATACATAGGAATAACAATTATCCTGAGATATTCGCTATGCAAAGGCATCATCAGATACTGAACTACTGTAGAAAGAAGAGTCTGCCCAGTCCCCCCAAACTTTATTAAACTTCTGAGGACATCCCCTGCTTTTATATACAAATTTTTCATGACTTAAGGACACATTAACCAGACAAAGCCAATCCCCAAGTCTGGGAGAGTTAGAAGCACACCAGGTCCTTGCAATGCACACTTTCGCCCACATACACAAACACCTGACATAGGTTTGCTTATAATGATTCAATATATCCTCCAGCCCTAGTCCAAACAAGCACCAGACCCAGGATGTTTTTACCACAAAAAACCTTTACAAGATGGTCCCCACTGTGACAAGTCAAACATAAGAAAATCAGCTGAATTCTGAATACTAGATACAGAAGTACAGTACTGTGCATACGCAGCACTAATATTCCTGCATTGGAAAGCAAGTGCCCAATGCCTCTGTCACAGCACGCGGGAGTGCCTGTAAGCAGCGCTCTCCAGCGCTGCCCGCTCATGAGTTTGATTCCTGGACAAAGCCTTATCTGTGTGGAGTTTGAATGTTCTCCCCGTGTCTATGTAGGTTTCCTCTGGGTGCTCAAGCTTCCTCCCACAGTGGTCCAATAATATGATAGGTTAATTGTAGATTAATTGGCTGTTGAATAATGTATATTTGTTAGGGAATATAGATTGTTAGCTCTAATTGCAAGGCACAGATGTGAATGTTTGCTTAAACATTGTAAAGCGCTATGTAATATGATGGCTCTATATAAAAACCTGTTAAAAAAGAATTTAACTCGTTACAATGGGGTATGTTCAGGAGTACATACGCGAGCGGTTTGGCGCTAGCCGCTGACGTAAAATTGTCTATTAGTATTTACTGCGCATGCACGCACCAGATATTATGCCACGTAACTCTGAACGTATGTACCAGCCACGTATCAACAGCCTAACTACAAATGAGGGGTCGTGCCAGTCATACGACACCCGTAATTATGATTCAGGGGCGGGGGAGGCATTTAAATCCAGCAGTCTGGGTGTATTTAGGCAGTTACGTACGTGGAGAGATAGCCCCAGAAGATCTAGAAGCCCTAGGAGAAATAAGACTCGTAGCAAGAGTAGGGGGAGAAATGGGAAGGAGAGGGTAGTAAGAAGCAGTAGGAGGTCCAGGAGCCCGAGAGGAAATCAACATCAAAGTCCAAGTAGGAGGGAGGAAACAAGGGGAACATATAGGAGCTCAGGAAGGGGGAGAGATAGTAGGAGGTCCAGAAGCCCAAGAAGAGATCGACATCGCAGTCGAAGTAGGAGGGAGGTAATAAGGAGACCACATAGGAGCCCAGGAAGAGAGGGCACCAGTAGGGGTTTTAGGGACGATAGGGGGAGAGATCTGGACTATAGAGAGAATGGTAGAGGAGAGGAAAATAGGGGAGGAAGGAATTATGATATAAGAGATGACAGACCCCATGAAACCCGAAGGGAGGATTTTAGAAGAGAGGATAGGGGAGGTAGAGACCCCCAGGATAGAAGAAGGGAGGATAGGAATTTTTTTTATAAATAGGACCCCTAAGAAACATAGGGGCAAAAGGGGAGGGGTTAAATCTTCTAAAATATATAGGAAAGAATTACAAAAGAAGAGATATTTGAAAAATAATAAAAAGTGTGATAAAGAAGTGAGCAGGGAGAAGGTCAAATTATTTAATATCAGTGGACAACAACTAACTAAGGAGGAAGAGGAGATTTTAGGCAAAGGCCTTAAATTTGCCCCAACAGGGAGGATTAAGGATTTTGACCTTTATATAGACCTGCAGAAATTTATTAGACGAGTAACTCTGAAAAAGTTCTTTAAAAATCAGGGGAATGATGAGGGTAAAGAGGGAAGAGTGGAAAACGAATAATTCAAAAAGAAATCAACTTTTTTTCCCTATCATATGAAAGGTAACTGGATTAACACTATTAGTGAGTTAGTCCAAAAGGAATTTGCTCAGATCGATAAAGAATAATATGACCAAACAAGAAAGGAATGCATTGAAAGAACTAGCTAAGAAGAAAGAGATTGTCGTTAAGCCTAGCGATAAAGGGGGAAGTGTTGTGGTGCTAGGGCAGGATAATTATAGAAAAATGTGTATGGATTTACTAGAAGATGAAACTACGTACAAACTCAAAGGCAATCCCATGGATTCCATTAAGCAAAAGGTTAAAACTTTAGTGGAAGAATTTGTCAAAAAGGGGGTACTAACGGAGAAAGAAAGGGGCTTCCTGATTGTGGAGAAACTGAATATTTCGGGGTTCTACACACTTCCGAAAGTCCATAAGGACCCGGTTGTACCTCCGGGGAGACCCATAGTTTCGGGGGTGGAGTCACCTACGGCAAACCTCTCCGAAATGATTATTTCTTACAACCATATATGAGTAGTATTAAAGCCTAACTCAAAGATACAGGACACTTCATTAGAAAATTGGAGGGGTATGAGATTGGGGGGAGCTTGCATCTGGTGACGGCGGATGTGAGCTCCCTCTATACGATCATACAGCATCAGAAAGACATCGAATCGGTCCAATGGGCACTGGCTAATTCAGAGATGGATGAATCCAGGAAGGAATTAATTCTTAAAAGTATCGAATTAATACTTACAAATAATTGTTTCATGTTTGAGGGTGTCCACTATAGGCAAGAAGCTGGCACAGCTATGGGGACGAAATTTGCACCCCCATATGCTAATTTATACATGTCCCGATGGGAAGATCTATATGTCTATACATACCAAAATATAACAAATTTAATGGAGAATTATTGTAGATACATCGATGATGTGTTTTTTCTGTGGAAGGGGGGAAGAGAGTCACTGGATACTTTTTGTACCTACCTCAATGAGAATGATTGGGGGATAAAACTTAGTTTCACTATCAGTGAGTTGAAAACAGACTTCCTGGATCTAACAGTGTTCAGGGAAGGAGATAGACTTGAGACTAAAATATACAAGAAAGAAACTGATGCGAATTCTATTATTCCCCAGGAGAGCAGCCACCACCCACAGTGGCTGAGGTCAGTCCCTAAAAGTCAATTCTATAGAGTAAGACGTAATTGCTCGAAAATGGAGGACTAAAGGGTTCAGGGTGAAGAACTATTGGGACAATTTGTGAGAAAAGGATACAAAGAGGAGAAGGTGAGGAAAACTTTTGAAAAGTAGGAAAAGTGTCAAGAAAAAAAGCTCCTTAAAGAAAATGGAAAAGAAGGAAATAGGAAGAAAAGAAAAAAAGCTGTCCCCTTTATAACACAGTTTAATGGTAATTATAAAAAATTGAATCAATTATCAAGAAGTTTTGGGGCTTATTATATCAGGATAAAGACCTGAAGGACATTATTGAAGAGACGCCCCAATTTGTTTATAGGAAGAGTGACAATATAAGGAAACATGTTGTAAGTAGCACTGTATTCAAACCTGAACAGAGGAAAACAATTCTAAATAAGGGGTTCTACAGATGTGGCAATTGCCAGATGTGTAGGCAAACAAAACCAGAAGGCAAAAAGATCACCTCATATAAAGAACCTAAAATGGGGAAAGAAATACAAATTAAAGTCTTCCTCACATGCGACTCAAAAAATTGTGTATACATAATTGAATGCAGTTGCCCCTTACAATATATTGGGAAAACCTCACGGAAATTGAAAGAAAGGTGGGGTGAGCATGCTAGGAAGATTAAAAAAGGGGACCCAACTCACCCTTTATCGGGAACATTTTAGGAAGTTCTATAGGAAGGAGTTATCAGCAATAAAAAAAATGTATAGGTATCTGTAAAATTACAGGAAACTGGAGGAATGTTGAGAAAGTATTAGCCAAAAAGGAAATGGAGGTCATTTTTAATAACGGTACTATGCACCCCGAAGGCCTTAATAACCATTTCGAGCTGAAATGGTTTTTAGAATAGTTAGTTCCTCTATGAGTATAAAAATGATAGTTGGTGCATTGAAGAATCTTTAATAATAGTGCATAAAGAGTTATACCATCTAGAGTCTCTCTGAAATGAAGCAGGGGATCTGAGTTACAATTTCACATCACATACTAAGGGGGTACCCTGTAGAATGTCACACATTTCACTTGATTCATGGATCCTATTTTATTTTATATCATTATATCTTACGTATCTTATCGTTAGTATAACACAAATATACCCTTTTTTCACGTTATCACCTAGGGTCTTTAGGACCATATAGAACCCTTTTAAATTAGTTTAGTTTGTCATTTGACACTTACTGTCGCCAACACATATTTAAACTGGACCTTTTAACCCAGTTTATTCCATTTAAAATAAGAACATTTTCAGAGAGACCCACAGTTCTTTTAGAGCTTGAAAAAGAATGAATTTTTCTAGTAGTTAGATTTTTAGAGAGCCTTATAGTTCTTTATTTGGAGCCTAAAAAAGAATGAATTTTCTCTTTAAATTATAACCTCATTGGAACATGGTTATAGCAGCATGTTAAAATTGAATATTCAAGTACTAAGCAATAAGCATTTGAAATCGTGTAAGCAAGAATTCCGTGTAGAGAGAAACTTAAGATTTAGCATACAATCGAAAATAATGTCAATTCTTTACTGAGCATTCAAAGGAGTAGGAGCGAGAATCCCAGGTAGAGAGGCATCTATGAACTTGCACATACGGTAACCTCCGAAAATAAAGTCAACTCTCCATTCAAAATAGAGACCTTTACTGAATATAATTTTAACTAAGAATTTTGCATTCAAGCAACGATAATGGGAAACTTTAAGTTTTGACAACAATACCTACGGTCATAACCATCGCTATGCAGGATGACATCAGGAGGAGGGCACACATTTAAAGGAGGAGTAGACTTACCCGCACATGCACCTTGAGAAAGAATCCAAACCGGATTTGAAACGCGTCGGTAGTTGCGGGTAATGATATTGTAGTCTATTCAAACCATCTCCCGTCTTTTCCCTTTTCTCTCGCCTATCCAGTATATTAGAAAGGGGCCCCTATTTTCTCTTGCTGTTGTTTTCGGGTGATTCCATCTATGAGTACAGGGCAGCGGGAGTGGGCTGATAGACAGGGTTTTTGGTTTGGGATAGAGTCAGTGGAATAGCATTGCACTGATTGCGTTGAACAGCTGACGAGCGCTGATTGAAGCTCCGGACCCACTGTGAAGTCCCTGCAAAGGAGGAAAAGACCATTAGTTTTGCTACATTACAAGAGGAGAACAACGTAAGTGCATAGATTCTATGTGTACTTACCTGTGATTTGAACGTCTGCACTAGTTTTCCTCTTTGTCGTTTTCTGGTGCCTGAGATTGGAGGGAGGAGGAGGAGACCGGGACGTCGGGAGAAAACGGACATCATAAAGAGGATAAAGAGTATTAACTACATGTAATAGAGTAAAGAGAAGTAAAGTGTAAGTGCATTTCGTATCTTCACTATATTGCATAATCGCTGGCTGGCTGCACTCGTTTTTCCCCCTTACTCTCTTTGTGGCGACGCTGTGTTGGAGAGTGGAAGCAGACGGTTGCTGCTGGTGACGACAGGGGAGCGGAACCTGGTGAAAGGAATATATTTAAAGCCGAGAACCAAGAGATATACAGTGTAAGCATTTGGGAGAGGGAGAAGCGTGGTGAAAAAGCTTGACAGTCTTCATATTGCCTGTTTTTCTTTCCCTTTTTGAGGAAAACGAACAATGAATTATCTTAAACGTATAAGGGCTATTAACAGGACTGAAAAGGATCAAAGAACACTGAAAAGATCGCGGTTGAAAGATTGTGAGTCCTTACTATCTATTATATACATATAAGTTAAGACAGGAAATAGGTTTTAAAGACTGAAAATTGAAAATTAGACTGGAAATAAAATGGAACTTTTCGTGTTATCATAGAGAATTTATGTGAAGTCGCAGAGCTACTATTCTCTGGAAGGGGGCGCTGTGAGATTATCAGGGTTTTTGCTTGCTCTTTTCAGTATATCCGTACTTAACGGATTTAGGGGTCAGTGTGATACCCCGTACCCTGAGCTTATAGCCGACCCTAGGTCGCAGCTTTATTAAATAGCGCCATACACATTAGTTACGTACGTCAGTAGTTGCGCTGTGTAAAGTTAAGGTAGGGTTTGGAAAGCGTAAAACAGCCAAAGTACATGCGAGCGGGGGGAGCGCCTAGGAGAGTGCATAGTAAATACGCTACGTCTTGAAACGTAATTGAAACGTAGATCTGGATCTGGCACAATGACTCCTCTCAGGGGGTGAGATATATGATATAGTAACTAAACAGACAGTTATTAAAGTTGATGTATTGGAAGCAGAAAATTGGGCAAGCATAAGGATCAGAGTGACTTTGACAAGGACCAAATTGTGATGGCTAAATGACTGGGTCAGAGCATCTCCAGAACAGTCGGTCTTGGTCTAGTGGGGTGTTCATGGTATGCTGTGGTTAGTACCTACCAAAAGGGATCTAAGAAAGGACAACCAATGAACCAGTCTCAGGGTTATGGGCGCCCAGGGCTCACGGATGTGTGTGGGGAGTGAGGGTCCAGTGGAAAGCTTCTGTAGCACAAATTGCTGAAAAAGTTCATGCAGACTATGAGCGAAAGGTGTCAGAACCCAAAGTGACCCCTGCTCACCAACAAAAGCACCTGGGGCCAGATTTACTAAGCTGCGGGTTTGAAAAAGTGAAGATGTTGCCATAGCAATCAATCAGATTCTAGCTGACATTCTCTAGTATGTAATAGGAAAGTGAAAGATAGAATCTGATTGGTTGCTATAGGCAACATCTCCACTTTTCCAAAACCGCAGCTTAGTAAATCTGGCCCCAGGTGCTTTTGTTGGTGAGCAGGGGTCACTTTGGGTTCTGACACCTTTCGCTCATAGTCTGCATGAACTTTTTCAGCAATTTGTGCTACAGAAGCTTTCCACTGGACCCTCACTCCCCACACACATCCGTGAGCCCTGGGCGCCCATAACCCTGAGACTGGTTCATTGGTTGTCCTTTCTTAGATCCCTTTTGGTAGGTACTAACCACAGCATACCATGAACACCCCACTAGACCAAGACCGACTGTTCTGGAGATGCTCTGACCCAGTCATTTAGCCATCACAATTTGGTCCTTGTCAAAGTCACTCTGATCCTTATGCTTGCCCAATTTTCTGCTTCCAATACATCAACTTTAATAACTGTCTGTTTAGTTACTATATCATATATCTCACCCCCTGAGAGGAGTCATTGTGCCAGATCCAGATCTACGTTTCAATTACGTTTCAAGACGTAGCGTATTTACTATGCACTCTCCTAGGCGCTCCCCCCGCTCGCATGTACTTTGGCTGTTTTACGCTTTCCAAACCCTACCTTAACTTTACACAGCGCAACTACTGACGTACGTAACTAATGTGTATGGCGCTATTTAATAAAGCTGCGACCTAGGGTCGGCTATAAGCTCAGGGTACGGGGTATCACACTGACCCCTAAATCCGTTAAGTACGGATATACTGAAAAGAGCAAGCAAAAACCCTGATAATCTCACAGCGCCCCCTTCCAGAGAATAGTAGCTCTGCGACTTCACATAAATTCTCTATGATAACACGAAAAGTTCCATTTTATTTCCAGTCTAATTTTCAATTTTCAGTCTTTAAAACCTATTTCCTGTCTTAACTTATATGTATATAATAGATAGTAAGGACTCACAATCTTTCAACCGCGATCTTTTCAGTGTTCTTTGATCCTTTTCAGTCCTGTTAATAGCCCTTATACGTTTAAGATAATTCATTGTTCGTTTTCCTCAAAAAGGGAAAGAAAAACAGGCAATATGAAGACTGTCAAGCTTTTTCACCACGCTTCTCCCTCTCCCAAATGCTTACACTGTATATCTCTTGGTTCTCGGCTTTAAATATATTCCTTTCACCAGGTTCTGCTCCCGTCGTCACCAGCAGCAACCGTCTGCTTCCACTCTCCAACACAGCGTCGCCACAAAGAGAGTAAGGGGGAAAAACTAGTGCAGTCAGCCAGCGACTATGCAATATAGTGAAGATATGAAATGCACTTACACTTTACTTCTCTTTGCTCTATTACATGTAGTTAATACTCTTTATCCTCTTTATGATGTCAGTTTTCTCCCGACGTCCCGGTCTCCTCCTCCTCCCTCCAATCTCAGGCACCAGAAAACGACAAAGAGGAAAACTAGTGCAGACGTTCAAATCACAGGTAAGTACACATAGAATCTATGCACTTACGTTGTTCTCCTCTTGTAATGTAGCAAAACTAATGGTCTTTTCCTCCTTTGCAGGGACTTCACAGTGGGTCCGGAGCTTCAATCAGCGCTCGTCAGCTGTTCAACGCAATCAGTGCAATGCTATTCCACTGACTCTATCCCAAACCAAAAACCCTGTCTATCAGCCCACTCCCGCTGCCCTGTACTCATAGATGGAATCACCCGAAAACAACAGCAAGAGAAAATAGGGGCCCCTTTCTAATATACTGGATAGGCGAGAGAAAAGGGAAAAGACGGGAGATGGTTTGAATAGACTACAATATCATTACCCGCAACTACCGACGCGTTTCAAATCCGGTTTGGATTCTTTCTCAAGGTGCATGTGCGGGTAAGTCTACTCCTCCTTTAAATGTGTGCCCTCCTCCTGATGTCATCCTGCATAGCGATGGTTATGACCGTAGGTATTGTTGTCAAAACTTATTAAGATCTCAAATGACAGCGCAGAGTTAGGGTTGCTCAATGGTGGTCTAACTTTAAGATCTGCCGCTGTTTGCAAGGGGAGTAACTATTTAAACAGTGGGCTGTAACCTGCTAAAATCTGAACTTAGTTGCGTATATTTGCGATCTTTTCGCAGTCGCATCTCTGAATCACCCCCTTTGTCCTTCCACTTAACTTTCTATTAATGTGCTTTGATGCAGCACTTTGAGAACATCCAACTTCTTTTGAGGCTTTCCCTCCTTGTGGAGGGTGTCAATGATGCTTTTCTGCACATCTGTCAGGTCAGCAGTCTTCCCCATGATTGTGACACTTTGAGCCTACAATATTTAATTTTGTGAGATTTTGAGGTTTTCATAAGCTGTAAACCATAATCCAAGCGTATGTGGTATATTAGAGGTAAGCTAATGACACATATAATAATATAAGTGGGGTATATTAGGGGTCTGGAGATGGCATGCTATATACCCTAATATAGCCTACATATATTACAGTATATGCAATTCCCAGATCCCTAATATATCTCATATTTATTCACAAGTATTTGGCATCCCCCATGTAAAAATCCTGCATTTGCCACTGCTGGGTAATGGTTTCTGTGCCAGGGGCGGATTGGAAATTCAAACACACCTGGAAAAATCTGCAAGAGGCCACATGTGGGCGGGATCAGCTATAGGCGGTATGAAACATAGCAGGATTAGTGCAGAGGCCCGTATTCAGAGTACTGGACATATAACATATATGTCCGGTGTTTAGCGATTTTTACTACTGTGTATGCAATAGACTTCTTTTATTTTGATTGATTGGTTTTAGAATATATCTTAAAAAGGAATTTTCCTTTTCCATAGATTTCCTGGATTTAAGTTGGATGATATTTTTTGCTTATCCCTAGGATAGGAGGTTTTTTCCTTTTTCTTTTTTTCTTTTTATAACTCCAGAATAGATTAGTTTCCCAGCTCCATTTTTTATTCATTTTTTTATATTATCTCCATTTTAATTGGTTTTATCTTATTGGCATATGTTTGTCATATTGCCATTTTGTATACATATTTCAGAATTATTGCTGTCTGTACATTGGTTTATGTGTGTCATACTGCCATCTTGTGTTTGAACTTCAGATTGTTTTATATTATTTCCATTTGTTTATTGTGATCACTTTATTTATTTGGTTTCTCTTATTTTTCTCTGGCTTCATTATTTTAGTTCCTTTTAGGTCTCCCTGTTACCTTGGCATTATTGTGCCTTTTTGTATTTCCCTTTTTTATATCAGCGCCCTATCACTTTTTACTTTTACTGTGTATGTGTAGTATCTTTCTTACGTAGATTGCGCAAATGCGGTCTGAAAGAGGAACTCTAATAAGAGCAGTGTAATATATCATGGGGGTGGGGTTATGTACAGACAATGCTGTAACAGTTGTAAATGGAGGATGCATCTCACACTTCAAAAAGAGTATCCTTGTCCAGCAATATAAAATACTGTGAAAATAAATAATTTCATCTTCTAAAATAAATCTTAATAAAAGAAAAAATAAATTGTGAACAGCAATAAAATGATCTTCATTTCTTTAACTCAATTATGTAAATTAGGTACAGTCTAAAGCTGTCCATACACTACAGTGATTATTGGCCAATTATCGGGTGATCGGGTCAATAAACGCTGTAGTTCGTGGCCAGGATCAATTTTGAAAACACCAAATAAACGTACAAGAAATGCTCTGGTAGGATTATTTGTTTTTAAGCGTGCTTAATTGTTTAATTTATATCTTTATATATTTTAAGGGAGACACTCAGCGAGGGCCACAAGTGAGTCTGGCATCGCTCCATGGTGGACTCTGCATTATTCCTGGCCAGAATATGTGGGGCCAGCCTGGAAGCTCTGTCAGGGGCTTTGGATACAATGCAATGGCCACTACAGCGCTGGGACTGACGTAGAGTCCAGGGCGAGGAGGCGGGAAAGGGCTGAAGCTGCTGAAACGGAAGCCCGGCTAAGTGGCCAGCAGGAGAGGAGGTGGAGGCTACAGTAATAGGGGAGAAAGAGGTGGTAGAAGTGGGGACAGAGGACATACAGTGCATGACTGATCTACAGTTTTCCAATATTCTCATCATGTCTCTGCAGCCCACCAATTACCCCATCATGTCTCTGCAACCCCCCAATTACCCCATCATGTCTCTGCAGCCCCCCAATTACCCCATCATGTCTCTGCAGCCCCAATTTCCCCATCATGTCTCTGCAGCCCCACAATTTCCCCATCATGTCTCTGCAGCCCCTCAATATCCCCATCATGTCTCTCCAGGCTCCCTCCCAATAACCCCATTATGTCTCTGAAGCCCCACAGTATCCCCATTAAGTCTCTGAGGCCACCCAGTATTCTCCATCATATGTCTCCAGCCCCCCTCAGTATTCCTTATCATGTTTCTCCAGCCTCCCTCTTCTGCTAGGATTCCAGCAGGAGAGGTGTATGGTGCCAGTAACGGGACCTAGGATCGATAATTGTCCCAGTGTATGGCCAGCATAACACAATATCTTTTGACTAGTATTTCTCAATTAGTGACCTCTACACACCACAGGTTACAGGTAACATCCTAGGGACCACCATCCAATACAGGTAGCATCCTTGTGTTGATAAGTGACATCAACAGTCGCCAGCCTACCAGGAAAACTAACTATAAGTCCTATGGCCATTCCAACCTTGTTCCCAGGACATGAATACTGGGTACTGGATTCCATTTACAGTGTGGAAAAGACAGGTTTTCGAGAGAGGATTTAAAAAACGGCATCTTCAGATGAGTGTCAGAAGCCCCAAAAAGTTGTGTTAATAACACTGTAAAACCAATATTAAACACGGCACAGTGCATGTAATTGTAAATAAATGTACTTTTTGGTGCTCAGAGAGGTTAGATGGTTCAAGGAAATTCGTAACCTCAACCCTGTGGTTGCAAGAGTTATAACCACTTTTCCATATATCATATGAACATTAGTCCTATGAAGTAAACCTGCAGCTGCTGAACACAGATGTCTAGACACCATTGCTCATAGCAGCATATTTCACAGCTGAGGAATCCACCAAGAGACCTGGAAATGTACACGGGACACTTTCTGACAAAGCTGAGTCACGCCTCTCACATTAAGATATGTGATTGTTCTGCTCTAAGCCACACCTTAGTCTCCGATCAGCTGGAGATGCTTTATATAACCTAGGAGAGAAAAAAAGGAGTTACATCCCACAGGGAAATTCCCTGCAGCATTTATCACTATGTTGAGTCACACCTCCTGCTAACATGTACATTTCCCATTAACATATTTATCAATTTTATTTATTAACAGGTTTTTATATGGTGTGATACGTAGCACTTTACAGAGAATATTTCACATTCACATCGGTCACTGCCCCATTGGAGCTACATTCTAAGGTCCCTAACAGATTCATCCATACTTGCACAAACATTAGGGTTAATTTATTCAGCAGCCAATTAACCTACCAGTGGGAAGAAACCAGAGCACCCGGAGGAAACCCATGCAGACACAGGAAGAATATACAAACTCCACACAGATAAAGACTTGTCCAGGAATTGAACTCATGACCTCAATGCTGTGAGACACAAGTATTACTCACTGAGCCACCATACTGCCCAATTACCAAGAGGTTTACAACTACAGAGATGACAGAATCCATTGTAAATTATACGTCCAATGATCTAATACAGCAGCATTTGCTGCACAAGGTGCACACACACACACATAAACACAAACACACACACACACACACACACATAAACACACATACACTGCAGATGAGGATTTCCCATATTGCTCTGAATAAACCCTTACAGGGCAGCCATCAGGGGGGGGACAGCCGGGACTACTGTCCCGGGCCCGGACCTGATGGGGGCCCGTTGACACTTGCCTAGCTCTGTAGCAGCAGGTAACGGCGGTATCCTAACGGCGATACCTGCTGTTCAGAGCTATTTAGTAGCCAGCCAATGCGCAGAGAAATTCTTCCCTGCGCACCGGCCCGCTGTTAAAGCGTGTCTGTCTGGCCCCGCCTCTATGTGCATTATCAATGACATCACATAGGGGGTGGGGACCCGTGGCTGGGCCACGGGCCCAGCGTGTGATGACGGCAGCCCTGAACCCTTATGTCATGAATTTATTTATTTTGCCCAGAGGCAAACTTTTGGTGCCCCTCCCCCCAGACATAATGATGTCATGCCCGACATGATGATGTCACGTCTGTCTGTCAGTTTATTGAAGGAGGAGGGAGCGGACTCAGTGAGGTCTGTATGGAACCTCCCTCTGGATATTGGACACAAGACTGCCGGAGGGGACAATGGAGAAGTTCCCACCTCCGGGCTAGAAGTGTCTCCGCCACTGTCCCCTAATAATTCTTATTAATAGTATGATTTCAGATATAATTCTGTCTCAAAGCATTGTCAGTCCAGAATAACACAGGTTGTGAATGAAGAAATCAGTAGCTTAGTCAACAGTGCCACCTAGTGGATTTACTAACAAAAGACTGGATCCAGATGTAAATCCCATCAGTTGCTTGTAAGTCAATTCATACAGAATAGACTTATGTGTGCACCATCCTAAAGTCCACGTGAGCGTGTAGCACACTACCCTCACACCCACGGAACATACAAGCACAGAGCCCAACCTTAAATGTTATACACCCATCCCACTACAATAGTCAAGCCCTTACCGTTCGATTTGTATAGATTCCCCCATCCAGCACGCATACACAAGGTAGGTACAGCGGGCCATCATGCCCCACTGTTGGACTCTGTCACTGCACAGAGAGAGAGAGAGAGAGGAGGGAGAGAGAGAAAGGAGAGAGAAAGAGAGAGAGAGAGAGAGAGAGAGAGAGAGAGAGAGGAGAGAGGGAGAAAGAGAGAGAGAGAGAGAGAAGGGAGAGAGAGAAAAAGGAGAGGGGGAGAAAGAGAGAGAGAGAGAGGGAGAAAAACAAAGAGCAGAGAAGAGAGAAGAGAGAGAGGGATATGCTCACTTTATCAAAACACACAGGCACATGCACAGCGAAACAAAGGGTCTGTTCTACAGCCACCAGTTATGTCTAGAAATGATGGACAACTATTCTTAGTGCTGGTTTTCAAATAAGAAACAGCACATACTATTGATATAATAGGGCCTCATGTGCAGGCTTGCATTATTCACTTCTCAAAGTGGGTCCACAATTGAATGGCAGTACTCATGGGTTCCTATAGTGTGTAGCTCTGCTGTGAAAAGGATGTGTGATCAGCCTGTAAGAGGCAGTCACTGAGTTAATGAGAATAATCATTTCAGGAAAAAGAAATAAAAATGACCAAGTATGAGATACATGACACTAACATGTCTGTACCTGAGACCGACCTGACAACTAATCATCTACAGTATAAACTACTACGAAAAAAGCAAGCGGCTGGCCAATCAAACGTTCAGAATAACATAACTATCTCTGCTACAAATGTGCTGAATCCAGAAATAAACAAAAATAATAATAATGCAACACATCTGTTATGTCCACTTCATGTC
>WWET01001110.1:0-10158 GCA_011038615.1 Limnodynastes dumerilii | reverse complement strand
ATATAATATATATATATATATATATACACACACACACACACACACACACACATATATATATATATATACACACACACACACACACAAAAAAATACACAAAAACATATTGGTCATAATTTTGTGTCCTCTGTCAGGCACCTAAAGAAAGAAAAGGCAACGAAGAAGAAAAAGGAAGAAAGGTAAGAAGCAGAAAAAAGGTTAAGTGATCGTAATAATGAATCATTGGAAATATCCAAACTGAACCTTGCACAAAAGAACTTAGGAGTTACAGATGGACAATAAATGAAGAGTGAATGACACAACACAGTGCTGTGAAATCATAATTTATGTAGAAAACAGAGCACCTCAATCATGAAGCAGACGTTATACAAAAGGAGCAAATCAGCACTTGGCAAAAATGTGCAAAGAGAATGAGCTGGGAAGTGATGTTTTGTAGCTTAAATGCAGGTAACGCAAGACTTCTTGGTCAGCCCCTCATTGTATGCCCAGGTGTTACTCTGAACAAAAAACATATACATTATATCTAAATCCATAGCCCTACCACTTAGAAATTTCCACTCTCATGAAATGAAACTTCCATCTCCCTCTCCTCCTCATATAGGGACTGATTCACAGATAAGAAAGAACAGGATTCTAGTTCGTATATTTAAGAACAGTTAAACTGAGCATGAGCAGAACTCAAAACTACGCACTTAAACCATGTAAGAATGATTCCCAGATAAGAACGGTTACTTAAGAATGATTAATGGTTCGGAACGGCCTGACTTCTGCATGCGTGGCTAGAGGGGCAAGATTCTTAATGCAAATGAGCAGCATTTGGGCTACTAATGTACAGTATGGGTGTTCCTCGAGACTTAAGGATTCACAGTTAAGAAGGGCTTGCGCAGAGTAACATACGCACAGATAAAGATAAGAATGCCCCCTACCATTCTTAAGTTGACATCTGCATGGTTAATAGGGAGGCAAAGCCTCATGCTTGTATGTTTGTTCAACACACACAGGTGCTGTGTGATTATAATGAATAATGATAATGATTAAAACTGCTGTTATATTACCATTTTGTGTTTGAATTTCAATTTTGAAGGTAATTATTATTTACATTTATTTGCAGTTTGTGTGTGATTTCATAGTTTGTTGTAAAAAAATTTTAAACATTATTTTTTTTATTAAACTTGTAACATGTTTGTATTGTTTGTGTGAGACCTTGAGATACAAATTTTGTTTAGGTCTAACTTATGTAGATATTTATTATGTTGAAATTTATGTTATAACAGCTTTGAAAGCTGAATGATTCTTTATTAATCCTTCAATAAGTATTTATGGTTTAAGGATTTTTCTACATTTTAACATTTTGCAAATTTTTATCAATTATTTAGTTATTTTTCTTAATTATAAACTTGTTCAGTTTGTTTTATCATAGGACTGATCTCATAAGAGGCTTTTTGATTTTTCTCTTGGACTTATGAATTTAATATTCTTATTAAGAACCAATTAATTGAACCCAGTGGGAGAATTATCACACATGGGAATTTGAAATGAAACTATTTCGCTTAGAATCAGCTCAAAGATATATATTTTTTAAAAAGTACAAAAAAAACATTTTTGTTTTAAACACTTTCTATTTCGTTACTCTTTTCTTTATTATACATAAGAGAAGTTCATTCTATTTAGCACGTTAGAATTTGGTGCGCTTTTTCTAGCAGTTCTAGGTGCTATTCTATATAGCATCACCCCTTCCTGTATTAAATTGTACTACATACTAGACTGCATAGCTGCACCCCTTATGTAAGGGTTATTCACATGCAGTGGTTCAGTGCGACTATTTCTCCTCCTGCGTGCATATCATAATTTTACATGCATTTCCATCAGAGGCTGCCAGTGTTCCTGGATAGTCCTGCAATTCTAATTTCCTCCAGAAGAGCCACTGTCTCTTAGCCTTAGTTCTGGTATGATTATTATTAATAGCAGTTATTTATATAACACCACAAATTGTCTGCAGCGCTTTACAGGGAACATTAGACATTCACATCAGTCCCTGCCCCTATTGGAGCTACATACTAAGGTCCATAAGATATACATATATACATACTCACACACAGATAGACTAGGGTTAATTTAGTCTGCAGCCAATTAACCTACCATTATGATACTGGCATGTGGGAGGAAACCGGAGCAACCAGAGGAAACACACACAGACACGGGGAGAACATACAAACTCCACACAGATAAGGCCTAGTCCGGGAATCGAACTCATGACCTCAGCGCTGTGAGGCACAAGTGCCACTCACTGAGCTACCGTGCTGCCCAACTTTTTTTTGTTGAGGGGGCAAGAATTTAGCTCTCCCACTGCCACCCCCATCTCATCTTGGTGCGCCCCCCACTTTGTTGTGTACGCCGTCAAAGGGGTCGTGGCTAGCCATTGTGGGCGTGGTCAAGCCATTTGGGGCATGGTCAACCCATCATGTCTGCAGCCCCTACCCAGCACTCCGATCATGTCCCCAGCCCACCTCCCAGTACTCCCATGTGTCTACAGCCCCCCAGGATGATTCCCCATCATGTCTTAACAGCCCCCCCAATATGTGCCCTCAGCCCGTATGCAGTGGGGAGGCATAATCTGTACCATATATTTAACTGCAGGTTAAGGTGACATAATCCTTATAATTATAGTACATTTATTCTTTAATGACTTTTTATTATGTGAAATCGCTGTATAATAATGTACTCTAAGGAGAGTTTCTAGGAAATAAAGAGGAAAAGTGGGCGGAGAGGTTCCTTCTGACAGATGTTTCATGCTAAAGTATATTCTCTCAAGGAGGTGGCATATGTAGGAAAGAGGACCAAGTGTGTCATGGGAGAGTAAGCCTTCCTGTTACAGAAGTGCATAATTCATACAGATGTCTTATCACAGAAGACAGAAGAGAAAAGAGAGGAGGCCACATCAAGGAGGCCTATACAGAGCAACTGTATTTTATTGACCATGTCTCTTAAACTTGCACAATAAAGTCTGTATTTCAAAGTTTAAAATATCAACATAGACAAGAAAAAAAGTTAAATTAGAACTACAAAGATGAAATGTTCCACTGTAAATATTGGTTAGTAAAAGTATTGCAGACTATTGTTCTGCTCCCTAAAACACAGTTATATGATGTATGTAAAAATATTTTACAAGACCAATTTTGTTTATTATAGACTGAACATAGACTTTAACAGATGATCGTGTGTCCTCAAAGGAGGATAGGATAGGATTAATCAAAGTGCCAGATACATTTCCCTGGATTTTATTGTATGCTCACACTAAAGCCATCTTTTTTGTTTAAACTGTTTTTATTAAAGATATATAGTATACAACAGAACAAGTTCGTTATTGCGAACAATTCAGGTAGAGATTCAGACCAATCGGTAGCATAACAACTAGAGGCGTCACAACTTTTTTTTGAGGGGGGCAAGAATTTAGCCCTCCAACTGGTGCCCCTATCTCATCTTGGTATGCCCCCCCACCTTGTTGTGTAATATATGCATTTGTGCCACTGACAAAGGGGGGCATGGCTAAACCATTGTGGGCGTGATCAAGCCATTGGGGGGTATGTACAATCCATCATGTCTGCAGCCCCCCTCCCAGTACTCCCATGTGTCTACAGCCCCCCAGGATGATTCCCCATCATGTCTTACAAGCCCCCCCATCATGTGCCTCCAGCTCCCCAGTACTCCCATCATATCTCCAGCCCCTCCCCACAGCACTCCCATCATTTGTCTCCAGCGCCCCCCAGTACTTCCATCAAGCACCAAAAGCCTCCCCCCAAGTTTTACTTACTTTACCTGTTTTCTCCTCCTCCGCGCTCTCTCTCTTCCCCTGTATGAGCGTCTGCATCCGTTACATAGAGAAGCTGAAATCAGCTGCCACCAGCCCCCCCCCCGCTTACAAGGATCGCCGTTGCCTCCCCGTCACCGGTCCTGTGGGCCCCCTTGATATTTGGGGGGGGGCAAGATGCCCCCTTGCCCCCCTTTTTCGACCCCTATGGGTGTTTGTCATCATCAATTAAGGTTTGCACCTTGGATGTAGCTACACGCCTGGTGGATCTCCTGTTTTGCTGGAATTTTGGACTTGCCTTACCCTCCTGTTTGGACCTCGCATTATCAGTTTGTTATCATCTTTGTCTATATAGCTTGCCTGTCTGTTACATTTACCAGTATCTTGCCTGCCTGCAGCAGTTTGTTACCTTACCAGCTGTGTCACCTTGGTCTGTATACCTTGCTTGCCTGTTACAATTTACCAGTCATCTCATCTGTGTCTGAATACCTTGCCTGTCTGTATCAGTCTTATACCATTACTAGTTATACCTTATGTTGGTACTGCATATATTTATTACTGCCGTGTCTCTGTAATAAACTTTCTCTCCAGCTTACTCTTTTCAAGTGTCTCTTGCTCTGGGTGTCCGTAACATGTAACATACACAGCGTAACAGAAACAGAGCTCATAGTAGAGATGATGGATGACAATGATGTCATTCTTGTGGTACCAGTGTAATGGGAAGAGGTGTCCAGATGTTCTGCAGAGGTTTCCAAAGCTGTCTCCGAAGACCCTTAGTAAATTTACCCCAGTGATTACTATTTAACCAGGGAGCAGCACAGTGATTGCTATATAACCAGGGAGCAGCACAGTGATTGCTATATAACCAGGGAGCAGCACAGTGATTGCTATATAACCAGGGAGCAGCACAGTGATTGCTATATAACCAGGGAGCAGCACAGTGATCAGTGGCAAACGCAGGATTTTGAAAGGGGGGTTTCCAATGCGTGTAATACATGCGAGGTATATTATCATAGCTGCAAACGTTTTGGAGCCCGAAAACGTGGCACATAAACCAGGGAGCAGCACAGTGATTGCTATATAACCAGGGAGCAGCACAGTGATTGCTATATAACCAGGGAGCAGCACAGTGATTGCTATATAACCAGGGAGCAGCACAGTGATTGCTATATAACCAGGGAGCAGCACAGTGATTGCTATATAACCAGGGAGCAGCACAGTGATTGCTATATAACCAGGGAGCAGCACAGTGATTGCTATATAACCAGGGAGCAGCACAGTGATTGCTATATAACCAGGGAGCAGCACAGTGATTGCTATATAACCAGGGAGCAGCACAGTGATTGCTATATAACCAGGGAGCAGCACAGTGATTGCTATATAACCAGGGAGCAGCACAGTGATTGCTATATAACCAGGGAGCAGCACAGTGATTGCTATATAACCAGGGAGCAGCACAGTGATTGCTATATAACCAGGGAGCAGCACAGTGATTGCTATATAACCAGGGAGCAGCACAGTGATTGCTATATAACCAGGGAGCAGCACAGTGATTGCTATATAACCAGGGAGCAGCACAGTGATTGCTATATAACCAGGGAGCAGCACAGTGATTGCTATATAACCAGGGAGCAGCACAGTGATTGCTATATAACCAGGGAGCAGCACAGTGATTGCTATATAACCAGGGAGCAGCACAGTGATTGCTATATAACCAGGGAGCAGCACAGTGATTGCTATATAACCAGGGAGCAGCACAGTGATTGCTATATAACCAGGGAGCAGCACAGTGATTGCTATATAACCAGGGAGCAGCACAGTGATTGCTATATAACCAGGGAGCAGCACAGTGATTGCTATATAACCAGGGAGCAGCACAGTGATTGCTATATAACCAGGGAGCAGCACAGTGATTGCTATATAACCAGGGAGCAGCACAGTGATTGCTATATAACCAGGGAGCAGCACAGTGATTGCTATATAACCAGGGAGCAGCACAGTGATTGCTATATAACCAGGGAGCAGCACAGTGATTGCTATATAACCAGGGAGCAGCACAGTGATTGCTATATAACCAGGGAGCAGCACAGTGATTGCTATATAACCAGGGAGCAGCACAGTGATTGCTATATAACCAGGGAGCAGCACAGTGATTGCTATATAACCAGGGAGCAGCACAGTGATTGCTATATAACCAGGGAGCAGCACAGTGATTGCTATATAACCAGGGAGCAGCACAGTGATTGCTATATAACCAGGGAGCAGCACAGTGATTGCTATATAACCAGGGAGCAGCACAGTGATTGCTATATAACCAGGGAGCAGCACAGTGATTGCTATATAACCAGGGAGCAGCACAGTGATTGCTATATAACCAGGGAGCAGCACAGTGATTGCTATATAACCAGGGAGCAGCACAGTGATTGCTATATAACCAGGGAGCAGCACAGTGATTGCTATATAACCAGGGAGCAGCACAGTGATTGCTATATAGCCATTGCCTTAAGTGTTGTAGAGAGTCATGGTTCCCAGAGTAAGTTCATGTAACGCCAGCACCCCCGAACCCCCCCACCCAGTGAAGCAGTAGATCATTCATGCTACTTTCTGAACTTTTGAAATATATAGGGGCTGATTCAGAGTTGCACTTACACCTTTTTTTTAGGTGCAAGTGTACAGCTCGGCTAAACCATTTTTCAATATAGGGGTGTTTATTAATTTAACCATTTTTGCATGAAGGCAAAATATATTACTTTTACACATAGAACAAAAATACTGCATAGCTTTATGTTTAGTCTATAAAATAGAGCTGAGCTAAGAAATTTCATCTCCTAATTTTAATTCTGATTTTACAATTGGAATCTGCCTCCCCTTGAAATTCAACATGGTATTGCTCAGGGCTACACTTGCACCTAAAAAAAGGTGGAAGTGTAACTCTGAATCAGCCCCATAGATTGTTATAACTACCAAATGATCATTAATATAGCCTCAGTATACAGATTGATTGATTAATTGGTTTATTAAACAAATGCAACTTGTATTGATGAAAAACTATTCACTTTACTTTTACCCTGAATTTCATGCGGTGCGTCCAGTAATAAACATGAGATATAGCAATTTAAATTTATAGCACATACCATAATGTATAAATAAATTTTTATAGTAAAATAAACAATTAAGCTGGGATTGGCCAAACCCAGAAACACTGACGAAAATTAACATATCTACAGTCACTGGGCCTGATCCAGAGGTACGCCCGCCATCGCTAGGACACCGGGCGTAAGCGTAAGATCGGCTTTTCAGCCGATCTGCGCATGCGCCGGGCAGATGTTGCCCGGCGTTGCTACGGCAACGCCCGATCCTGGATCGGGCGTCCGTAGCAGCGCCATATAATCTCAGTGATTAGTACTTAATGTTTATTAATACACATTACTTTATTAATCTCAGTGCTTAATACTTAGGGGCTGATTCAGAGTTGCACTTCCACCTTTTTTTTAGGTGCAAGCGTGGACCTGAGTAATACCATGTTGAATTGCAAAGGGGAGGCAGATTTCAATTGTAAAACCAGAATTAAAATTAGGAGGTGAAGTTTCTTAGCTCAGCTCTATTTTACTGAATAAATATAAAGCTATGAAGTATTGTAGTTCTATGTGTAAAAGTAATGTATTTTCCCTGCATGCAAAATTTTTTCATTAATTAACATCCCTTACTTTGAAAAATGGTTTAGCCGAGCTGTACACTTCCACCTAAAAAAACGTGTAAGTGCATCTCTGAATCAGCCCCCCAGTCTCCTATCATCTACCTATCAGATAAACAGATTTTATAATCTGGATTGAGAAAACAAGCTTACTGTCAAAGATAGGATGAATTGCTCAAATTCCTCTGTGATTTACATGCTAGAACATAGCTGTAAACATAATTATGGGTGGTAAACTCCTTTGCATTATATGTTTCTATGTATCCAACAAGAGCTTCAGTGGTCAAAAATCAAGCCGTGTACAGTACTTACAACAGTTATTTGCATTCTAGGAAAGTAAAACACAGCCTCCAGGCAGACTATAGGCAAGTAGCTAGATGTTTCGGGTGAAATTTTACAATTCCTTTAAATGAGTCCGAGCAAGTTGTATCCTGTAAGAATTTGCTAAGACGGAGGGAATACAGCAATGGCAAACGCAGGATTTTGAAAGGGGGGTTTCCAATGCGTGTAATACATGTGAGGTAAATTATCATAGCTGCAAACGTTTTGGAGCCCGAAAACGTGGCAAATAAGTTACGCCGCATCCTGCCCAAGCTCTTACCCCTAGCGTGTATATGTGTGTTTGTTTGTTAGGGAAATAGACTGTAATGCGGCAGAGGTTGATGTGTGTAAAATTGTGAAGAGCTACTTAATATGATGCACGGTTAAAATATAAAACATGCGTAAAATGACAATACGGTCGTACTATCTTACTGCCAGGACATGTAAGACATCCAGTAAGGTTCTCTGTGAAAGCAGGACGTTATAATATAGATTTTAAAATAATAAAAATTCTACATTAAGGAATTGCTTTGGTTATTGGCTGTAACAAGTCCTGTTCTGATATTTCTTTTATAGGTGATTTATAAGTTACTTCTTTCACACAGTAAAATAGTAGTTTCATATTGAAGGAACAGATCTAATGGTAATAGCAGTATACAATACAGAGCATTAGTATAGTAGAGCACGAACACATTACACAATGTACAGAGCCAGTGTCAGTGCATAAGCACTGTTGTATTTGTAGTGACCCATTTACCATTCCCACTTGCTTTCCTAATGCAGCACAGGCCAGAACCATCATCCTCCTTGTCAGTCCAGATCACATTGCCGCTAAGCCACGCCCCTTTCGCGGTACCCGCTAAACCACGCCCCTTTTTGAAGTTTCTCAATTTTTTGGCTCATTTTTCAATATTTTTTAAAATTTTTCAATTTGGGGTGTCTGGGCAACCAGAAACCCCCCCTGGGTGCGCCACTGCACAGGACCTGCTGACAACCTTTATTTCAATGAAGGATATCATTTTATGTTTAAAGAAAATCAGTATACTGGCCAAAAATAAATCTATGGAGTTAGGGCCGTAACTACAGGTGCAAGGGGTGCTGGAGGCACGGAGGAGAGGGGGACCCTTGGCAGCTGCTTCCTCTGCACTGTAAGCAGATCAGACGGAATTGTCAATAGCCAGGGTGGTGACAAATGGACATTTATTAACATTGGGGAAGATCCCGACCCCCGCACGCTTTACGTGTGTACTACGGTCCGTAGTGACGCTCCCGTAGTGGGGAGTGCACTTACGTGTCCAGATTCCTACCTTAACTTTTATGACTTTTAGGTCTGCGGCCACCTAGTTGTAACGGGCCCCCCCCCCACCCTAGACCCTTCATTTCAATGGCTATGGTTTCAATGGCTATCCCCTTCGTTATGTATGTTAGTTCTTACGCACAGGGAACATCTTCCGCGTGCATGCGCCAATGTTCCCTGACATGGGAATGACTTGCATAAGTCCCCTGTCGGCTGGGGTTCAGGATCCGGCCCATTTTTCTTTAGAAATGGTTACTCCTTACAATGAAAAACCATACTTTTATTGGTGAAAATATGAACAATAATAGTATCCAGGGTTTAATTTATATCCTAAAAATATAAAAAAAAGAAATAAAATAAAGTTTGTTGCAAGTGCAATTAGAACAACTTGGTCATTCAAGGTCCAGGTCCAGGTCAAGTCAAGCTAGTCCAATCCTGTCCCAGTCCAGCTCAATTAAAGTACAGTACAAGTCCAGTCCTGGTCTAGTCCAATCCAAGCCAAGTCTTTCCTTGTTCAGTCAAGCCTGTCCAATCCAGTCAAGCTTGTTCTGTCCAGTCTAGTGCTGGTTCAGTTCAGTTTAAGTCAAGTCTTGTCTTGTCCAGTCAAGCCTGTCCAGTCCAGTCAAGCTTGACCAGTCCAGTTTGTCAAGTCTTGTCTTGTCCAGTCAAGCCTGACCACTCCAGTGAAGCTTGTTCTGTCCACTCTAGTGAAGCTTGTTCTGTCCAGTCCAGTGCAGGTTTAGTCCAGTTCAAGTCAAGTCCCGTCCTGTCACCCAGACAAGCTTGTTCACGAACCATCTTTCTTTAAACCCTTTTGGCAATTAGCACATGGGCAGATCATACATCAGACCTTCCAGCTTCCATTATATTTCTGAATCACTACCACGTCCCCGGGAACCCAGAGCGGATACCCAAACCTGTCAGTCCGTGATAAAGAGCATTAATGATTCTAAGATATCTAACTCAAAAATAGCGGCGGAACCTGGTAAGCGGGGTAAGCGTGGTGGGAGGGCATCATGCCAGAGAGGCGCTTCCCTC
>WWET01001109.1:408377-423590 GCA_011038615.1 Limnodynastes dumerilii | reverse complement strand
TCTGATCTTCGTGCCCGCTGCGGCGCTCTCCAGTATTCCTGCGGCTTACGCGTCCTGGTTGCTAGACAACCAGGACGCTTCCCCTCTCCCCGCGATGGTCATGTTACTTTTGTTAATTATACAGCTGCCTCTTTCTCTCCAGCCACTCATTATTGCAGGGGGCTGGCCCAGTCTTCAGCTGGGATTGGCCAGTTCCCCTGTAAATAGCCAGCACTGCCTTCTCTCAGGGCTGGTTATAGCTTCCTTAATGTGCCCCAGTCTTTCTGCCTTGTGCTTCTATCTTCTACCCCCTCTCTTAGTCTTTGTTCTTTGCTCTCTGGTCTTGTTGCTCTGCCTCTTTGCTTCCTTGAGTGTCCCTCCAGTCCTGCCTTGTTCCTTGCCATTTAACCTCTTGTTAGCCATTCCCTCTCTTCCTCGGTGTGATTTCCTGTTGTTTAACCCTTGCTCTCTACTGTGTGCCTGTTTTCATCACCCCATTGGGGAACCGCTGTTTGCCTGCGTGAGTGTGTGCCCTGGTAAGTCCCGTCCGTCCAGTCCGTCCTTATTTCCCCCTCGGCCCTGTGTCCTGTTCTGTGTTCTGTGTAGTATGTCACAAGTCAGTCCCTTCTGACCTGTCTTTCCCCGCTTACTACTCTATCTGTACTTTTGTCTCCCTTTACGTATTTTCCCTTTTCTACGAGTTTGGTTCCAGGGATCACGACCTGTTGTTGGGGCGCAGCCAAGTCCAACCCCACCATCAGGGGCCAGGGTGAACAACACCCAATAAAAAAGATTCCGCACCCAGGTAACCGTTCCCATAACTCCACCTTTTCTTCTTACATTATAACCAGCCCTAACACATTGGGCTCTCGGTCCCAATGGACCCCACAAATCTTAGCCCCGCACAAATTCTGGCAAACCAGATTGAGACCATCTCTCAGGTGATCCAAGGCCTGACGGAATGACTCACCGCTCATGAAACTGCGACTCAAGCAGTCCAGAAGCCCCGGCAGCATACTGTGGTGGTGCCTAAGCTCAATCTTTTGGATTGCTTCTCTGGAGACCGCAAGACTTTCCGGAACTTCCAGGAGAGCTGCAAGCTCTATTTCCATCTACATCCGGTTTCCCCAGGAACCGAAGTTCAACAAGTAGGAACTGTAATTCCGCTACTGCAAGGTGTTCCTCAGTCTTGGGCATTCAGACTTCCGGCAGGGGACCCAGTTCTTTTTTCCGTGGATGCCTTTTTCAAAGCTTTAGGTTTATTGTACAACGACCCTGATCGTGTTGCATCCGCTGAATCCCATTTGCACAATCTTCACCAAGGCCGACACTAGGCAGAAGAATACAGTGCTGAATTTCGAAGATGGTCTGCGGACAGCCTTTGGAATGACCCTGCACTCTGGAGTCAGTACCGGCTGGGTCTCTCTGACCAAGTTAAAGATGCGCTGGTTCAATACTCCCCTCTCTTTGGATAAACTCATGCAGCTGGCCATCCAAATCGACCTACACTTCAAGGAGAGGCCTCAGGAAAGGGATTCCACCTCTGCTTCGGTTACTAACCCCGCGTGGGTACCCCATCTGCCATATGCTAGAGAAATTGAAGAGCCAATGCAGCTCGGTTCTTTTCGTCTCACAAAGGAGGAGAGAGATCGTCGCAGAGGCTTTGGATTATGTCTATATTGTGGGCTCCGGGGCCATTTCCTGTGTGACTGTCCCACTCATCTGGTAAAAGACAAAGCCTAGATGACTGGGAAGAGGTAGAGAGTCTAGGCTCTAAAATATCCTCTTCCACTAATGCGCTTTTGCTTCCGGCTGCCCTTTCGGTTAGAGGGACTATTGTTAACATTTCTGCTTTCCTTGACAGTGGTGCAGCTGGCAACTTCCTGGACATTTTGTTTGCCAAATCACTGGAAATTCCATTCCTGGAGCTTAAGTCCCCCCTTACGTTCTGTGGATTAGATGGCAAACCATTATCCGTAGGAAGAATCACATTTGCCACTCCTTCTCTTCTTCTCAACGTGGGTGCTCTGCATGTTGAAAAATTGTCTCTGTTTCTCATCCACTGTCTAGCTTCACCTCTGATTCTAGGCCATCCTTGGCTTCACCTACATAACCCCCATATTGAATGGTCCAAGGGTAATATTATCAACTGGAGTGGACATTGTGTCTCCAATTGTCTACGCCTGCCTCTCCATGGTCAACTCCCACTTGTTGGGCTCCCAGGTCTCCCAGACCATTATGCTGACTTCTTGGATGCCTTTTCCAAAAAAGCGACTGACGTTCTACCTCCGCATTGCAGTTATGACTGCTCCATCGAGCTACTGAAAAAACAATGGACAAAAGTCCACAAAAAGGTCACTAGGTGCACTCACAAAAAATTAAGGCTGGATTCACAAGTTAATAAAGTAAAATAAAACTTGCTTTATTGATTCATAGAAAAAAATTCAAAAATTGCAATGACGAATTGATTAATAATAATTAAGATAACATCCACCAGTTGTATATAATATCAGCTTTCAACAAAAAGCCACTGGATACATCCAACAACGTATCATGAGAAACATGTAACAAAGAACATGATTGAAAGATATACTTATCAGATAATTCAGAGATCAAAATGCATGATGCAAATGTCCGTGGCTCAGATAACTTCAGCAGGTACAAAGGTGAGGCTGATTAGGGGAGACCCTGCACTATTCAGGAACGGGGAAGCTGTCCCTACGTAATCTAACAGCCTCACGGCCGCGCTTCCCCTATTCCGGGCCGGTATCTTACCCTACACTCGTTCACTAGTGACAAGTCTTGAAGGTGGATGCTGTAGAAGGGTCCCGGTGCACATCGGGAACCCGCACTCCTACACGCGTTTCGTCGGCTTCAATCGTTGTTTTCATGGTCTTGGTAGCACCCAGGGTATAGAGTGTTTTTCTTAAATCACCTGTGCAAACTATTTTTCATTTATTTGTCCATCGAGCTACTCCCTGATGTCAGTCTAACTAAAAACAGATTGTACTCTCTCTCTCGCCCAGAGACCAAGGCCATGGAGGAATATGTGGAAGAGAACCTTGCTAAAGGATTTATCCATCCTTCTAAATCTCCTCTGGGGGCAGGATTTTTCTTTTTTGAAAAGAAGGATGGGACTCTGTGTCCTTGCATTGATTACAGATCCCTAAATAAGATCTCTGTAAAAACACTTATCTGTTACCTCTCATCTCAGTATTGTTTGATCAACTCAGAGAGGCGGTTGTGTTCTCCAAGATCGATTTGAGAGGAGCCTACAATCTTGTACGCATTAAAGAAGGAGATGAGTGGAAGACTGCCTTCAACTCCTTATCAGGACTGAATATTTGGTGATGCCTTTTGGTCTCAGAAATGCACCGGCAGTCTTACAAGATCTAATTGATTGATGATTTGCCATTGTTTATCTCGATGACATCTTGGTTTACTCTCGCTCCTTGCACGAACATCGCCAACATGTTAGATCCGTCTTGCAAAAACTCCCGGTAAACTCTCTCTACGCTAAATTGGAAAGGTGTGAGTTTGAAGTTTCTCAGGTGGCCTTTCTGGAATTTATTATCTCTTCCTCTTCAAGATGGACCCCAGCAAAGTCAAGGCTATCTTGGATTTGGTCCGACTCACTAATCTCAAAGCCATTCAACATTTCCTGGGATTTGCTAATTTTATCAGAAGATTAATTCGTGGATTCTCTTTATTGGTCTCACCCATTTCTGCCCTTACTAAAAAGGGGGCGGATACCAACAATTGGCCTCCGCAAGCTCTTGAAGCTTTCCATACCTTGAAACAAGCTTTAATTTCAGCCTCAGTTCTCCAGAATTGCCTTTTATCGTCGAAGTCGATGCTTCTGATGTAGGAGCTCTAGCCGTCCCCTCGCAAGTCGACCCTGTAGATGGTCAATTACATCCATGTGCCTTTATGTCCCGAAAATTTTCTGATCCAGAGGTGAATTACCATGTTTGAAACCGTGAACTTCTTGCCATCGAGTGGGCTTTCGAAGAATGGAGGCATTGGTTGGAAGGCTCTCTCCACCCTATCAAAGTATTCATGGATCATAAGAATTTGATCTAAAGGCTAAATTCCCATCAAGCACGTTGGGCCTTGTTCTTCACCCGGTTCAATTTCTTCATCACTTTTCGCCCTGGTTCAAAAAACTTCAAGGCCGACGCCTTATCCAGCAGTTTTCTGGACATGCCTCCAAGTCGGCTCCTCTTCCTATTATTCCTTCCTCCTAAGTGCTCCTCGGACTCTCTCAAGATTTGTTCTCCCGTCTCCGTGGTCTTCAGAATCAAGCTCCACAAGAGACGCCTTCTAATCTGCTCTTTGTTCCCTCTGCCCTTAGAAGATCAGTTCTTGTCGAATTTCATTCCTGCAAGTCAGTCAAACATCCTGGTATTCCCAAAACCAAGAAACTCCTCTCTCAACATGTCTGGTAGCCATCCTGGGCTAAAGATGCGAATGAGTTTGTCTCCGTCTGTAAAATTTGTAGACATAATAAAGTTCCTTGTAGCTCTCCCTCTGGTCTGCTGCTCCCTTTGCCCACTCCGTTTAAACCTTGGACCCATATTTCTTTAACATCAATAATTTTTATTGAATATTTTTGCTTTTTTTCAAGGGGGAGGGGAATACAGAAAAGAAAAAAGGGGGGGGGGGACATCCGGAAGGTAACAATGCAATGAGAGAACAGGTATCAGATGTTTTACAGTTCTGCAATCAATATACACATAACAGTCTAACACACACTGGTTATCTACTAGGAATATAACAAAACATATCTCCCCAGAGCTTACTCAACTATGATATTTCGTTGAGGCTAAACGGCATGGGATCTGTGCCATATTGGGGTGGGAGAAGAGCTGTGCCCTCGTCTGAGGCTTCGTACTCGCGCCAGTCAAACCACTTAATAGTGGGGGAGGTAGTAGCGGTGGAGTAGGGTATACCCTCCATTTCCATCAAGAAGCTATAATGGACTTTAGATATAACCTTCCCAAGAGAAGGGGGATCATGGGCTTTCCAGTTTTGGGCAATAGCCGCTCGTGCCGCTATCATAATGTGGCCTAGAATATATCGGCTACTGGTGGGCACTGTTGTCGGGTATAGGTGAAGTAAGGCAATTCCCGTTTTGGGGATCAAATCAAGGCGTAACACCTTGTTAGCTAGACCAAAGACCGCCCTCCAAAATTGGGAAATAGCTGGGCACGACCAAAATATGTAGTAAACATCACCAAGGCCATCACATCCTCTCCAGCAAAATTTAGATTGAGATGGCCAGATCCGATGCAGTCTATCCGGGGAGAGGTACATCCTATTTAGTAGTTTAATGTGCATTTCAGCGTGATTAATACACTTGGACATTTTGTGTGTAGTGCAAAAGATTTTCCTCCAGTCGTCCACTGTAATTGTAGTGCCGATATCCGATTCCCAAGCTAGTTGCGTTTTAGATTTAACCTGCTCCATCGGGGTAATAAGCAGCTGATACCAGAAGGAAATCGCTCTTTTACCTCCCCCCGGTTTAAGTCTAGTAGCAAACGGCTCTGGCGGAGGCTGGAGAGACCCCAACTTTTTAGCAGAGGATCTAATCCAATGGGACAGCTGCATGTATTTATAGTAATCTGAGGAAGGGATACCATATTTTCCCTGGATAGTAGAAAATGCTAGTAAAGAGTTCCCCACCATAATATCCGAGAGAGAGACAATGCCCCTTCCCCTCCAAAGTTTCGCAGACCAACCTGGGATGAGCTTACCCATAGCCGCAATAGAGATATTGTTGGTAGGGAGATTTAATATGTCATTCAGCCCCTGGGAAACAACACGGTCCCAAAGAATTAAAGAGTCACGTGTGGACACTAGTATAGAGGGGCCTGAGGGGCGAAGAGTCTTGGGGGTCCAAAGAGCATCTTCAAGAGGGTACTCAGGGTACTGTGTACTTTCCAGTTCAGTCCAAGGCTTAGGATGAGTTCCACCTGCCCAGTTCTGAAGTTGGGCCAAAAGACTTGCCTCTTGATATTTAATAATATGCGGGAAAGATATGCCTCCCAGTTGCTTAGGTAATGTCATCTTGGCGTGAGACATTTTAGGTGATTTGTGCTGCCACACAAAGGAGGACATCAAGGACTGACATCTAATTAGATAGGATTGGGGCCACTGATATGGGATGGTTCGAAATAGATACATCAGTTTTGGGAGGAGCATCATTTTATATGCCGCCACCCGACCTAGCCATGAGATTTCATAGTTAACCCACGATTTAGCCAATGCAGATAGTTGAAGGAGCAGGGGGGGGGGACGTTACAATCAAATATGTGAGAGATATGAGTTGGGATAAGTATGCCTAAATATTTAATCTGATTTGATTGCCAATTATAGTGAAACTTTTGTTGTAATTTTGACAGCAAATTTGTAGGGATATTGATTGGGATGGCATCTGATTTAGTGGGATTCAACTTATAGTACGATGCTTTAGAATAAGTATCAAGGAGATACTGCAACTTTGGTAATGAGGACTCCGGTTTAGTTGCAAATAACAAAATGTCATCTGCAAATAAGCAGAGCTTATGGGACACATTACCACTAGCCACACCTGGGAAATTGAGAGATGACCGGATCAATGCTGCTAAAGGTTCAATTGCTAATGCGAAAATAGGAGGTGACATGGGGCAGCCTTGGCGGGTGCCATTAGAAATGGAAAAGTGATTAGATAGGAAACCATTACTAAAGACTCTAGCTGAGGGATTATTATAAAGGGCCAGTATAGAGTGTAAGATGCGATCCCTAAAGCCGAATTTTACCAGGGAGTCACGCATGAATAGCCAATGTAGCCTATCGAAGGCTTTTAATGCATCCAGTGATAAGAGGACACAAGGGTCTTCAGAACGGGAGAGTACCTCAACTAAGTTGAGGACTCTACGGGTAATGTCTGTCTCTGAGGCACAAAACCCACTTGGTCAGGATGAATCAGTCGCGGAAGGAGGGGGTTGATACGATTGGCCAGAAGTTTAGCATAGATTTTCAGATCACAATTTAACAAAGCTATGGGTCTATAGTTTTTGCAGGAGGACGGGTCCTTCCCGGGTTTGGGTATCGTGATGATTCGCGCTTAGACCATTTCCTTAGGGAAGGAGCCTCCCTCCAACACTGAATTAAACAGATTAAGAAGAAGGGGATTAAGTTCGGCTTGAAAAGATTTATAAAATTCGTTAATGAACCCATCGGGCCCCGGGGCTTTAGATTTAGGGAGGTTCTTAACGACCCAGTCCAATTCCTGGATTGTCCAAGGTTCACATAGAGCATCGAAATCAACCTTTTTTAATTGCGGAAGGGCAATAGAGTCGAGGAAATGTTTAATGGTATCAGGGGTCGGTTGGAATGTGGCAACATCTCCCGAGAGATTGTACAGTTGTGAATAAAACTCTGCAAACCTGTTAGCTATATCAGCTGGATTTGTGTATCTATGTCCCCCAGGTGAATCTAAGTATTTAATCCGGTGCTGAGCCTGAGTAGCCCTGAGTTTCCGGGCTAGAAGTTTACCAGCTATGTTACCTGCCAGATAAAAGCGTTGGCGTACTTTATTAAGAGCTATTTTTGTCTTAAACATTAAAAGCTTTTGAAGTTGACTCCTAGCTGCCCAGAGCTCCTTCCGCAAAGACCGGGAGGGGTGGAGTTGATTCCGATGCTCCAGAGAAGATATTTTGGATTCCAGGTCGTCAAGGAGCTGCTGCCGCTGCTTCTTCAATCGAGCTCCTGCCTGTATTGCCGAACCTCGCATCACTGCCTTTAGGGCACACCAGTGTGTGGGTAGTGAGGTATCCCCCGGTGAGTTTGTGTTAAAAAAGAGCTTCAAGGCATCAGACAATATCTCGTTAGACTCACTGGTAGAGAGTAGATACTCTGGGAGTCTCCATGGTCTCATGGGTAGCTTCGAGAGTTGAAACTCCCATGTCCATGTGATCGGGGCGTGGTCCGACCATGTTATTGGGAGAATTTGGGTGGATTGGGAGTGTTGTAGGGTCCATTTATCGGCGAGAATGAGGTCTATTCGGGAATACGAGTTGTGTGGGCTAGAGTAGAAAGTATAATCCCTCGTTTTAGGGTTGTGGACTCTCCAGGTGTCATAGAGATCAAATTCAGAAAGTATTTTCCTAAAGGCTAAGGCCGGGCCCAAAGTAGGAGTTGACCCAAGGGACGATGCAGAGACAGACTTATCAAGTTTAGGGTCTAAAACTAAGTTAAAGTCTCCCAAAATAGTCAGACCTCCCTTCCTGTGTTTCTGAATAAGTTCACAGAGGTGGCGCAGGAAAGGGACCTGTCTAGAGTTAGGGGCATATAGGGAAACAATGGTTACCTCTCGTTCCTCAAGGAGGCCTGTAAGGATGAGATAGCGACCATTCTTATCCTCAAGCTTAGACTGAAGGGAAAATTGAGTACCAGCTTTGAATAAGATCGCAACCCCGTTACGCTTGAAGGGGGCATTAGCATAAAAACACTGGGGGTACCGATGTATAAGACAAAAAGAGAATAATATATATAGATATACCTATAACTATAAACATATATAGACATATATCAGCATTATACTATAACAGGCATAAGGAAACAGAATACAAATGCGAACAGGCCTGGTCGTAAGTTAGGCGTTCCACGAGAGATCCTAGTCCTTCTCAGCCAACTGAAGACCACTCCTTACGGATCGGCGCTACCTGCTGGTTAGGGGTAGATGACGATTCTGACGCGGAAACCGAGAGGTCCCACCCAGCCAAAAGCTTGACGCCTGCATCCACTGAAGAGACGGTATGAGTAGAACCCTCATGCTGAATTAGCAGCTTGACGGGGAACCCCCAGCGGTAAGGGATGTCGTTGTCCCGTAAAGCCACTGTGACAGGTTGAAAGGACCTCCTTCTGGCAAGGGTGGCAGCGGATAGATCGGGGAACAGTTGGAGGTCTGCCAATATTCCCGAGAGATCAATACGTCTAGCCTTCTGTAGCACTTGTTCCTTAATGTGGAAATAGTGAAGGCGAAGGAGAGTGTCTCGAGGGTGGTTGCCTGAGATGATGCGAGGTTTCGGGAGACAGTGAATTCTATCGATGAGGAGGTCTGATTCCTTCGCATCCGGGAGAATTTTCTGGAACAGATCCACAGCATACTGATGAAGGTCTTTGTTGGCCACAGTGTCCGGAATGCCCCGTATTTTAATATTGTTCCGCCTAGAGCGGTCTTCCAAATCTGCTGTCTTATCTTTAAGCTGTTGGACTTCCACTTGGAGAGTTTCATGGGCAGAGATAAGGGCATTGTGAGATGAGACTAGTTCTTCCATCTTAGTTTCCAGATGGTCCGTACGTTCCCCAATTTCTGTAATTTCGAGTTGGACCTCTCTAATTGTGGCCTTCATCTCAGCAGTTATGTCAGATTTGAATGCAGACAGGAGCTGGTAGAGAGTTTTCCCCGTTAGCGGAGCCTCCAAATCAATATCAGGAGCAATCTGCTTGGAAGAGGGTGAGGGCATTGGTCCAGCAGAAGATATTGAAGCTGACGAGGAAGCGTCTCCCTCCTTGGTTGTTTTTGTTGTAGTTTTGGAAGCCACAGGGAAACGCACTGGCGGGGGCAAGGCCGAAGCCTTGACTTTTTTGGGAGGCATGGTAGTAAATGACAGGTGATGTGGCCACGTCAAGGCAAATATAGGAGAGGTATAAAATTTATTTATATTATTTGTTTTTTTTTTTGGTTTTGTGATTTTTATAGGGGTAAGTCTAAGACTGTGTCGATATCGGCTGAGGGTTCAGCTAGGTCTCACACAGCGTCTCCTCCTTGTGTAGACGCTCCAGAGAAGTCAGCTAACGGACGGAGGTGGACTTGGCGTTACAACCGCATGGGCGGGGAAAGGATGGGGAAGTCACATCAGGTCATCAGACCCACAGAGTGCCACAAGATCAAGGTTATAGAAATTACCAGAGAGCCACTGATGTTAATCTGAATCACATAGGACTGACTGGAGAGAGCTGGGCCCAGGATAATGAGCAGGGTGAATATTTCTTGAATAGCCACACGATGGCGATAGTGTGCACGTGGAACCTGCAGGCTGCAATAATGTACAAGCTGAGCGTTATGCAGGAGAGCCCAGGATAATCAGGAAGTGCTCTCTGCCAGGGATGACCCTGTCTGTGGGCCAATTTGGAGGAGCAAATTATAAAGCAAATGGTGGTGGAGAGATCCACGTATGGCAGGGGGAACAAATGGAGTTTTTTTATTTTTTTTTATTTTTTTTATTTATTATAGCAGGGAGCCGAGGGTGAGATACACTGCTTATGGAAAGCAGAGTCAAATATGCAGCAGGAGGTTGATTGATGAGGGCGGCAGTAGAGGAGAGGCAGAGTCTGGAGCAAGTCCCCTGTCAGCGGTGCCTCACTTTGATCTGACGGGATGCAGATGCCGGGAGAAGGAGCTGGAGATATCAGGCGGGGTGATGGCCGTCACCGACAGCAGGTCCGTAAAAGGCCCAGGCAGGGTGATCGGGCGCCAAAGAGTGTAGTGGGGGAGTACTGCCCGGGTAATCCGTAGCGGAGGCTGGGGGAGGTCCAGAGGTGTCCCGCCGGAGGAGCTGCGGGGCCTAGCTAGCCGCCCGGCCGGCCACGTGAAGTAGGCCGCGATTAGTGGTGGATCTCCTGCCGCGGATCTGGGACGGAAACCAGTGTTTAGGGCTCCCCGAAGGTGAGTGGAACTCACACAGCCGTTGTCCGTAGCCACACTGCAGGTCCAGAGGGTGAATTTAGGGCTAAAAAGGCAATAGGTACTGGAGCCGAGCTAGCCCACGTCTTCCCGCTTTGGAAACCAAACCACGCCCCCCCTTGGACCCATATTTCTATGGATTTCATCACCGATCTACCCAATTCATCAGGATATAATAGCATATGGGTAGTTGTTGACCGTTTTTCTAAAATGGCTCATTTTACTACCCTTACTAAATTACCCTGTGCCAGAACTCTTGCCTCCTTGTTTATTCAACATATCGTCAGGCTCCATGGACTACCTTCTGATATTGTATCAGACTGGGGAGTTCAATTTGTTGCTCACTTTTAGCGTTTATTCTGCTCCTCTCTTGGCATCAACATCAGCCTCTATTCTGCCTATCATCCCCAATCCAACGGCCAGACAGAACGGGTCAATCAATCTTTGGAACAATTCCTTCACTGTTTTATCTCCAATTTCATAACAATTGGGTGGAATATCTTCCGTGGGCTGAGTTCGCCTATAACAATGCCAACCATACTTTCACTGGTGTATCTCCTTTTTTCTCCGTGTTTGATCTTCATCCTCGTGCCAATTCCTTTCAGCATTTGTCTTCCACTGCTAAAAGCCCTCACAAGAATTCCTGCCTGCTCAGGTCCATCTGGAAAAAGGTCCATGCTGCCATCAAATCTTTTTCCCTGCAGTCTAAAAGATTTTCTGATCAACATCAAATGATTTGGTCCTTCAAGGTTGAGCAAAGGGTATTGCTTTCTACCCGCAATATTCACATTTGTCAACCTTCCAAGAAGTTGGGTCCTAGATTCATCAGTCCCTATCAGATCATCCGCAAAATCAACCTGGTCAGCTTTTAGTTAAATCTGCCCAGTGGTCTTCGCATTCCCAGCACCTGTCATTGTTCTCTTTTAAAACCAGTTTTCTTTTCTCACAAGTTCCCTGCCAATTCATTCAAGAAATGGTGAATTCTTGTGAATGGTCAGCAAGAATTCGTTATTGACACCTTGGATCTTAGATGCCAAGTGGGTACAAGACCAACTTCATTATCTCATACACTGGAAGGGCTACGGCCCTGAAGAAAGGTCGTGGGTGCCTGCCAGAGAGGTCCATGCTGAAAAACTTATGAAAGACTTTTACAAGAAATTTCCATGGAAACCTAGGCTAAAGAGCTCCTTAAGCCCCCCCCCATTAGAGGGGGGTTTTTTTACGAGCCACCGCACTCACATGGCGGCTCGCGGTGTGTGATCCCAGGATCATGCAGTCATCGGTGGCAGCGGCTTGCGTCCTGGTTGCTAGGCAGCCAGGACGCCTTCTCATTCTTCACGTCCGCTGTGGCGCTTCTCATTGGCTGCAGTGCGGCGCTGTGTAGTGTTCCTGCAGCTTGAAACCAGGACGTTTCCCCTCTCCCCGCAATGGTCATGTTACTTTTGTTAATTATACAGCTGCCTCTTCCTCTCCAGCCACTCATTATTGCAGGGGGTTGGCCCAGTCTTCAGCTTTGATTGGCCAGTTCCCCTGTAAATAGCCAGCACTGCCTTCCCTCAGTGCTGATTATAGCGTCCTTAACGTGCCCCAGTCTTTCTGCCTTGTGCTTCTATTTTCTACCCCTTGATCTTGTCAATTTGCCTCTTAGTCTTGCTCTTTATCCCTTAGTCTTTGCTCTTTGCTTTCTGGTCTTGTTGCTCTGCCTCTTTGCTTCCTTAAATGCCCCTCCAGTTCTGCCTTGTTCCTTGCCATTTAACCTCTTGTTAGCCATTCCCTCTCTTCCTCTCTCCCTGGTGTGATTTCCTGTTGTTTAACCCTTGCTCTCTACTGTGTGCCTGTTTTCGTCACCCCGTTGGGGAACCACTGTTTGCCTGCGTGAGTGTGTGCCCTGATAAGTTCCGTCAATCCAGTCTGTCCTTGTTTCCCCCTTGGTCCTGTATCCTGTTCTGTGTTCTGTGTAGTACGTCACAAGTCAGTCCCTTCTGACCTGTCTTTTCCCGCTTACTGTTCTATCTGTACTTTTGTCTCCCTTTACGTATTTTTCCCTCTTCTACGATTTTGGTTCCAGGGAACGTGACCTGTTGTTGGGGCGCAGCCAAGTCCAACCCCAACATCAGGGGCTAGGGTGAACACCACCCGATAACAAAGATTCCGCACCCAGGGAGCCATTCTCGTAACTTCACCTTTCCTTCTTACAATGTCATAGAAACATAGAAACATAGAAAGTGACAGCAGATAAGAGCCACATGGCCCTTCTAGTCTGCCCATTTGTTTATTCAAAACTATACTGACCCTAGACCCTATTTACCATCAATTTGGTTTACAATTTAGGATACCCTTATATTTATCACAAGCATGTTTAAATTGTTTTACTGTATTGGCCTCAACCACCTCAGATGGGAGGCTATTCCACTTATCTATCACCCTTTCAGTGAAGTAATTTTTCTGCACATTTCCATTAAATCTACCACCCTCCAGTTTATATTCATGCCCTCGTGTTCTATTACACCTTTTCTTTTGAAAAACGGTACCCTCCTCTAGCTGGTCACAACCCTTGATGTATTTAAAAGCTGCTATCATGTCCCCCCTCTCCCTTCTCTGCTCCAAGCTATACATGTTTAGTTCCTCTAGCCTTTCTTGGTATGATTTGTTACAAAGGCCATGGACCATTTTAGTTGCTCTTCTTTGCACAGTCTCTAATGTATTTATGTCTTTCTGGAGATATGTCCTCCAGAACTGAACACAGTATTCTAGGTGAGGGCGTACCAATGATTTATAAAGGGGCATCACTACTTCTCTCTTTCTGCTACTAATTCCTCTCCCTATGCAACCAAGCATCTGACTTGCCTTACTTATTTCTTTGTTACATTGATTAGCTACCCTTAAGTCACTGGAAATAATAACTCCTAGATCCCTTTCCTCCTCACTAGTTTCTAATTGAGTGCCATTAATGATATACTGAGCTTTTGGGTTTTTTGGCCCAAGTGCATGATTTTGCACTTTTTGCCTTTAAACTGCAGTTGCCACACTCTTGACCATTCCTCCAGTCTACCTAGATCATCCCTTATTTTCTGTACCCCTCCTGGCATGTCTACCCTGTTACATAACTTCCCCTCGATACCACAGGCAATATCACCTATAAAGATATTAAATAGCACTGGTCCAAGTACAGAACCCTGGGGTACTCCACTGGTTACCTTACCATCCCCAGAAGAGATTCCATTTACTAAAATTTATGTCTATGTATTTACACACAATTTACACCCAAATGCATATTATGAATTATCGTCTTTTATCAGTTGTTTCATTATGGTGATTGCAGGCTCCAAATTGGTAATCATAGATATCATAAAAACCCTATTGTATTTAAAATGCAATATAACAACATTTCAAAGAAAAGTTTTTTCATTAAAAAAAAGAAAAATATTGCTCCAGATTGAAAATCATAAGTTTGGAAATTACTCACATTTTTGGAACCTGAAACTTTTCCATTTAAACACTATGGACCGTATTCACAGATACGATTTTGCATGGTGTTCTGTGCGTATATTTGGGAGCGGATTAACTGCGCATGCATAATAACTTTTTAATTGCAAGTTACATAGGATTTAGGCACGGAAGTCCATTAGGCACAGACTTCTGAATTGCACTTAGGGACATACGTATGAAGGGACATGGTTGTCTTCCGTACGTGTGAAGTTACGTGATGTTGGGTGGGGGGAGGCATTTAAATGAGCTTCTGAGGGCACGGTTAGTCATGTACACACGTGCGTAAGAAAAATATGCGCGTAAGTACACACATACAGTTAAGGGTGCCCTATGGAAGTATAAGTCACCAAAAACCCGTCCATGCTAAGGGAGTGTCATGGGAGTTGCCTTGCTACGTGCGCGCATATATTTGCATACTATAGACACACGCAACTCTGAATTCGGTCCTATAAGCCAGATTCTAATTTAAAAAACAAAAATTGCCTGTATGTACTAATCGATTGCCAGAGGCAAATGTATTGTCATCCTGACTCATCTGACATACTGTCCCCTTTTCCCTAAACAGTAAACAATCAGTGTAGCACTGTAAGCAGATTCACAAAACAATGGTTTTTATTGTATGAGCAGCAGAGTTAATTTATTTAGCACGAAGCAATTTAAGCTCCCTGTGTGGATGGGTGACAACCGATGACACTTACCTGGGAATTATTTTGATTGGTCCTGTAGCCTGAGGAGTGGGGAGGAGTTGAGGGATGCAAGGTTTTTTAAACCTTTGTTGCTGTTTCCTCTACCTCTTTTGTCTCCTGCTCTTCAAGACGACTGTCTGCTGCAAGAGATAAGTGCTTTTTTTTTCAATTTCTTTTCTTTCTTTCTTTCTTTCATTTTAATTTTCTAATTTTTCTGCCTCTCATCTCTTTGCCCCCCCTTTCTCCTTTCCCCCTTTTTAATTCATCTCCCTTGTTAAATTCTTTCTCCATTCCCCCCCTCCCCCTCCCCCTTTTTCTTGCACCCTC
>WWET01001109.1:374376-387932 GCA_011038615.1 Limnodynastes dumerilii | reverse complement strand
TCCAGTATTCATCATCTCCCCCTCCCCATTTATCATCTTTCCGTTCTTGTTATCATTTCTCCATCCCCTTCATTATTTCCCCCTGTTCTTCATTAGTTCCCCCTCCTCGTTCTCTTCATCATCTCCCCTCCACATTCATCACCATACCATTAGCATCATCTCCCAATTTTCATCATCTCCCCCTCCCATATGTCAGTTCTCTATATCTCCATCATCTCTCCTCCCCCTCATCAGCTCCCCATGATCTCCTCATCTGTTGTCCCCCTCCCCATGATCTCCTCCTGTGTTGTCCCCCTTCCCCATCATCTCCTCCTGTGTTGTCCCCCTTCCCAATGATCTCCTCCTATGTTGTCCCCTTCCCCGTGATCTCCTCCTGTGTAATCACCCTCTACCATCATCTCCTCCTGTCCTGTCCCCCTTCTCCATCATCTCCACCTTTGTGGTCTCCCTCCTCATGTCTCCAATATTGCCCCATCAACTGTAATTATTTTTTATGTACTGAAAAGTGCAGAGAGCAGACCTGCCTACACTATACTCTTGCAGCTCCTCTATGAATGCGTGTGACGTCATGACGTCACGTGCATGAAGACGGTACCTCTGTGCGCCACAAGGAGCCAGCAGACTGTCAGACTGTCAGCTGCTGGCTCCCATCACCAACCACCTGCAGTGACAGCGTTGCAAGGAGCCAGCAGACTGTCAGCTGCCGGCTCCCATCACCAACCACCTGCATTGTGGCCAGGATTCCACAATGTTTACGCGGCACCCCAGTGACAGCGTCGCAGCACCCAAGGGAGCCGCGGCGCACAGTTTGGGAACTGCTGCCTTAAACTTTAAAGTACCATTTAACCTTTCCTTTAACCTTTCCACTTTGCCACTTGCTTGTGGTCTGTACGGTGTGTGAAATGCCTGTATGATGCCTAAATCTGATATGATGTGTTGCATACCCTCACCTGTGAAATGCGTTCCTCTATCTGATTCAATTACTTCAGGAACTCCATACCTGCAAACAACTTCAGCCATGAGTTTCTTTGCTGAATTCTTTGCTGTGGCTTTGGCCACTGGCCATGCTTCAGACCACCTGCTAAATACCTTTCTGTACATACCAGTACGTATTCATAGGTTCCACTCTTTGGTAGTTGTATGAAGTCTATTTGCAGTCTCTGAAATGGGACAAATCCAAATCCAACATTGACTCACAGTTTGCTGCTACTGCGTTGAATCCTGTTGCTATCCAGTGCTGTCAATTGCTCCTTGTTGTTGTAGTGTCACTAGATCCTTTAAGCTCCATGCTTCCTCTTTTTGTACTGTATCCACAGTATACATGGTGCTCTTGATTGGTTTCAATACTGCTGTCTTAGGCGTTTCCTTTTGCTTCTTCTGTCTTTGCTTTAGTGTGAGCTTGAGTCTTGATCACTTCTACTTGGAAGTTCTAGTGCTCTGGTTAGTCTTTTGATGAGTGCTGCATGTTGTATGGGCTTGCCTGTTGAGGTTTTAAAGTCTCTACTCTTCCAGACACTGGCATAGTCATGTGCCACTCCCCAAGCATACCTTGAATCTGTGTAGGTGTTTGCTGTTCCTCCTTCTGCCATCTCCAATGCTCTGATCAGAGCCATGAGTTCCACTGCTTGGGCTGACATACCTGGAGGTTCAGCTTCCATGACCTCATAAGGAGTGACCACCGCATAGCCGGCATGACATGTTCCATCAGTATAGTAATTGGAACTAAACTAAAATTTGGGTTATGCATTTGCCGTTCACTTGAACCATCTGTGAAAAAAGAAAAATTTGGGTTATGCATTTGCTTTTCAGACAGATTAGCCTTTCCATGAGTGCTATGCTGTCATGTTCATAGTGTCTATGAGGGATAATCGGATCCATGAAAGCATGCTCTCTTTGTGACTTGGGGTGTCACAATATCCACAATCCTTGTGACCTGTTGCCTCTTGTCTTTGCCTGGATCGTCTCTCCCTTCTTTTGAATCTTCAGATTCACACACATATGGCAGGAGTGTTGTAGGGTTGAGTACTGTGCTTCGCTTTATGGTCATGTTAGAAGAATGACTGAGTGCTACTTCATACCTTGTTAGCCTTGCTGCTGAAAGATGTTTAGTACTTGCCTGATGAAGGATCTCTGCTACAGCATTTCGAACCTGTATGGTTAGTGGGTGATCCAATACGATGTCTGTGCACTTGTCCTTCAGAACTGCTGCTGCTACTACACGTAGGGGATCCCATGATGACAAAACCCAGTCCTGTAGAGTAGTAAGCAATTGGTCTTTGCATACCTCCATGTCCTTGTGTAAGTACTCCTAGAGCGTGTCCTCTGTGTTCATGATCTGGTCCATGATGTGGTTGTCCTCTTAGTCCTGAATCTGCATGTGAATGGCTGCTCTTTGCTCCTCAATGTTCTGCTCCTTGGTGAGCGGATACTGCTTGATGGAAATAGGCACTGTACCTGGTTTAAGAATCAGCACTACCATGGTTACCTTCAATAGTCCCACATCTGTATTCCCTCTTTCCCATAGTTTGGAAGGCACCTCTAACTGCAGCCTTATCTTCTTAATCCTGGGGTCATCGTCATCATTCGATGAATGGTATTTATCCTCCTCTTGTTCCATCTCCTGTATACTTTATTCAAAGAAAATTTAGAACAGTCTTTCATGCGCCAAAAGGAGTTCTGCAGCCAGGCACCCGCAATAATGACCAGACCACCACTGGACAAAACTTGTATAGGAAAAATGTAGATGATTGCGATTCCCCACGGCGCTCCTTCCTTTCACAGGATAAGTAGCAATCTCCCCGTAGTTGATAAACCTCAATTTCTCAAGCCAAAAACCATAAAAGAAATCAGAGAGAGGAGGGGTATTAATAAAAAACTAAATATTCAATTTAATAACATATTGCAACATGTAAAAACTTTTGGGTACAAAATACATTTAAAAACAATAACAGTACAAAGTAACAGATTTTGATTGAGCAAGAAAACACCAGGGCGTACCAGAGTGAAGGAGGGGTGAGAAGATGGAAATACAGCGCTGTAGAAATCACCCTTCTCCAAAAACAACGGTCAGCTCCTTAGTGTTCTGAAGAAATTCCCGTCTATAATAAAATCTTCTTTGAAAAAACCTTCCAACTTCTATACCCAATATGTAAAGGGACCCTTTATAGAATCTTTTAACAAACTAGTATGTGATGATTTGATGAAGCTCAATTTGGATAAAAATAAAGGTAAACCCAATTTGAATAAAAAAGAGTTTCAGGCTCTTAAGGACTTACAATCAGACGAGTCCATAGTTATAAAACCCGCCGATAAGGGGGGTCTGTTGTAGTTATGAGAAAGTCTGACTAAATAGGGGAAATCCAAAGGCAGCTCAATGATTGGCAAACATATAGAAAGTTACCAAATAATCCCACTAATTTGATTATCAAAAATCTCAAAGAATTAGTAAATGCTTTTTTTGAGAAGGGAATTTTATCTAAAGATGATGTCAACTATTTAATTATAGATGACCCATCAGTACCATCTATCTACACACTCCCAAAAGTCCATAAGGAAATCGAAAAAACCCCAGGTCGCCCCATAATATCGGGGTGTAACTCTGTAACCACCAACCTGTCAGCCTTTATTGACCACTATCTCCAACCATTAGTGGTCAACTCTAAGTCTTATTTGAAGGACACGTCTGATTTTTGGGTGAAATTGCAGGGCCACGTCTGTGGTGACCATATGTTTATGGTCGCAGACGTGAGTTCCTTGTATACTGTTATTTCCCATGAATTGGGGATAGAAGCGTCAAAAAAGGCATTGAGACAGTCCAATTACGATGAGGGCCTAATAGAATTTCTTTTGTTGGGTATAGATTTCATACTTAGGAACAATTATTTTTATTTTGAAGGTAGTTATTATTTACAGTGCATTGGGACTGCCATGGGGACGAGGTTCGCGCCCAGCTATGCCAACCTGTTCATGACCTCTTGGGAAGAAAATTTCATCTGGCAGGGGCATGGTTGGGCAGCGAACCTCTCCTCATGGCATTGTTACATCGATTCTATTGTTTTTTTCTGGAAAGGAGACAGAGAGTCTCTAGATTTATTTTGCACTTACTTAAACCAAAATCAACTTAATATCACATTATCTTTTTGTATCAGCTCCACTGAAATCAATTACTTGGATTTGACATTGTATATTAAAGATAATAGTATAAATACCAAAACGTTTAGGAAGTCTACCGACTCTAATTCCTTTATAAATTTAATTAGCTCTCACCACAAAAAATAGTTGGAGAATTTTCCAGGAGGCCAGTATTTAAGGCTCAATAGGAATTGTAGTGAGGAGGTTGTATTTAAGAATCAGATGCATGATATGCGTAACCAATTCCTGCAAAAGGGATATAAAGAAGAATTTTTGGATACTGTTGAAGAGAAAATAGAACAAGTTAATAGGGAGGATATAATTAACAACTCTAGGGTGACAAAGAATAAGAATAAGAAAGATAACAAATATGAATGTGCTTTTTGTACAAAGTATAATTCTAAATATATAAAAATTGAGAAGGTATTTTCAAAATATTGGAATATTCTAAGTAAGGACCCTGTTATTAGCATAACATTACCTACAAGACCTTCTTTTATTTACAGACGTGCTGATAACTTAAAAAATCTTTTAGTCCACAGCTCTCTACCAGAAAAAAATAAACCTTACATTCGAACCAAAGGCTTCCATAGATGTGGAGTTTGTAAAGGATGTCATACTATTAAAATGGATAAGTCCAAATATGATACTATTTATGTGAATAATCAACAAGTAAAAATTTCACAATTTATCACATGTAATACATCAAATTTGGTTTATATAATTCAGTGCAGCCGTGATATATGTAGGAAGAACCTCTAGACCTCTTAAAATTCGTTTGATGGAACACATTCGAAATATCTGTAAGGGTTTAGAAACTTATTCTTTGTCATCTCACTTCAAGAATTGACATGAATGTTCTCCCACACATATAAAATCTTTTTGGGGTGTTAAAACCGTAAGTGCTACCTGGAAAAATGGTCATTTAGAGAAAAAATTAGCTATTGAAGAAATGCATACAATTTTGATTTACAGTCACTACATCCAAAGGGATTAAATCTTGATTTTGAGCTTAAATGGTTTTTGTAATTTTATTTTTCACCGTTCATATTAATTTATTTGCTTATATTTTTTATTTTATTTTTATTATTTATTATTTATTACTTTATAATTAATGGTATTGATTTGTTTCACTTATTATCTATTAGTCCACATTTTTTTAGATTGTATTTTATTATTGCAAAAGATATTTTGAACATCCGTTCCCAATCTATTCTGTTTTTGTATCTGTGCCAAATGTATTGTTATGAAATATTTCATGGAATAATAGTTCTTGTATCGGTGAATTTTATTTGGGTAGGTTTTGTTGTAAGGAAAATGTCTATGGGATGAACTCTATTTCTTCACTTGCAAAACTTGCTATTTATTTTTGTCCACATCTAAAATTTTATTGTATATCAAATTATGGGAATACAGTCTTATGACTGTTGAAATTGTATCCCCCATTGATATGATTTATCGCTGTGGATAGCTTAATCAGTTATTAGTATTGTTCCTCTTTAATGCATTATATTCATATGAACCACAACGGAAAATTGTTCCAAAATTGATTTTTTTTCAGTTTAACTGTTTCATTGCACCTTTGCGGTCTATCGATTAGAGACACACTTGTATCTTTTTAGATCTTTTCAGATCTTCATATGTTTATAAAAAATCTTATAATTATACTGGTTAAGAAAAAATTGTTGTCTTTTTAGGTATTATAACTTTGAGTTTAGATATGCGGGTAGATTAGTTCTTCTTATTAAGTTCGTCCTTCCCAGCACGTATATCATAGTGTTATTTAAACACCATAAATTTCCTGCATAATTTTCCTGCATAAGAACACACATGTGTACCTCATATTTGTATTTTTTATGTACGGTATGTAATTTTCTTTGTTATACACGATGCGTGTATTATATGAAATGTTAAGCTTTCATTACCGTCGTTTTAACCTGATAATCTGTGAACCAATTAAATTGTAATGGCGGATTGCTACTTATCCTGTGAAAGGAAGGAGCGCCATGGGGAATCGCAATCATCTACATTTTTCCTGTATACTTTATGTTTGCTTGTATGAGCTGAAGTATGTCTGCCCCCAACAGATTTTCTGGACAAGTAGAAGAAAACAAGGAACTCAATAGGTACTGGCTTATCTTGAATCTGAAGAGTTACCTTTTTACTTCTTTTGAGGTTGGTGGGCCGTCCGGTAAGACCTGTTGCTGAGTAAGGATTGATGGCACATCTTCCTCCTTTAAGACAGTGTGGCTTGCCCCCGTATCAATGAGACACTGTATAACTTTTCCTGTAGGTAAGGTAATAGCTATAAGATTGTCAGGTTTCTTACCAGCCTTGTCCTGGGAGTATACGGCGGTGCCTTGTCTTCATGCCTGGGATCCACTTCTGTTGTCCTTCCTCTGAAGCCAGTCCTTGTACTTCTGGCAATCACGTTTCATGTGTCCTTCCTGGTTACAGAAAAAGCATTTACCTGACGTTGGATTTTGCATCTTTGGTCGGGCTCCTTGATTGGCCTTTCCCTCCTTGTGCTTACAATTTCCATTGGGTTGCTGAACCACATGTATCTGTACAGGCCGTTGCTTGCTTTTCTCCAGAAAAAGCATTTCTTTCCTTAATCCATCCAGAAGTTTTGTCTTTAACTGTCTTTTGCCCATACTGCTTTCCAAATCAATACCTTCATCTGTAAAAGAACTAGTAAACTTATCAAGATAGGTTCCCAATTCCTTGTGTATATTACTGGGTGCGGTATCCTTTTTACCAGACACATTTATTTCTTGCAATTGTTCCACTATTCTCTTAAGTTTCTTATACTTTTTACCCATGGGATTAAATTTACTTAAGTCCACTTCCCCTGAGGGTTGTTCTGGGTCCACAAATTAATGACATGAATAACAATAAAACCATCCTTTATCCACACAACATCCACATGAATCACATTTCCTTTCTGGGGTAAACTACCCTCTGGTTCTGTCCAGTCATCTGGTCTCATGTGTTTGGTTGGGAGTTCCCCTTTGTAATTGAATTCTTCTACCCTAAAATGTGTAGTGATTCGTTCTGGTGTGTCTGTCTGTACTGGGCTAGTGTCTTGCATCTGTGGTGTGTCTAAAGACTGACCTGAAATCTGATCACTATGTGTGAGGGAAGGCATAATCAATGCTGTCCTTTCCTCTTCCTCCAGAGTTTCACTCACACTTAACCAAATAGACACTCTATCCTCTAGCCCATTTTTAACAATCCACCTTGTATGTTTTGTCCTGAAATCTTTCCATTTAGCTGAATTTAACACACCCTCAGGAGGGAAACCTGCCCTTTTGAATACCTTCTGCATTCCCTTAATGGCTTCTTTACCCTCCTTAGACTGGACAATATCCTTAGGTGAGAGTGACTCACGTTTACTTCCACCAGCCCCCATTATACTGAATATAAATATTCTACCTTATGTATAATAGGTTAAATCCTTATGCTGATACACTTAAACTTTTATTGTCCACCTCTGGAAATCAAAGACTAACAAATTCCTGCATCTCCTGGTCTATTTTTCCCAAGACCTCCTCTAACTGTCAAACATGGTAACTGATTTATTGTGTCAGTATTAGGACAAATCAAATTCAAATGCAGATCTTTACCAATAGTATGCTTGTATATCTCTGGAAAAGTTTCCACCCTGATATTGCTTAACAATAGATTCTTCAGTATGATGCCCTGTTATCACAACACCATTCCACCTGTCAGTATCAGTACAATTATGAGCTGATCCAAAAAATATACCTGGCATTACAGATAAACAACCACTACCTATTAACCATAGATTATAACCTTGGTATCCGTCAAAATGCCAAAATATAACACCTTTGCACAAATTACAACCAAAACTGTTTGTGCAAATTTCTGACCTTTGTTCCTGTTCAGCCATTATACCATCACTGGTAACATTCCAACCTTACTAACAAACATACATACATAACCTGATACCATGACATAAAACATTAAAACAGTGTTGAATTTACCATGAAATATCCAGATCCTCATAAAACAAACTTTAAAACACCCACTGTACTTTACAAAAGGTTTTAAACACAAGTTTCCCCTGACTCAGGCAACATATTTTTTGTCATTGTAATTAAATCTTTTCCTGGAGCACAACAATTGTCAATTCCTTTTTTTGCTCCCTTACTTAAACACCAACAAGTTATTAGATTATTAAGTTATTAGATTTGTCAAAATTACTGACAAAAATAAAATCACAGAAAACATCAGTTCCCAATCATTGTACCAATGAAACATTACTAAAACTGATGATCTTATTGACTTATCAATTGTGTTCTAGGGACCTTGTGTTATCAGACAATAGGAATTACCTTCATGAGAAACAAGCACTGAGTGCTGAGTAAATACTGGTGAAATCACATAACATATATCTACTCACCGTACGAATTTATGCAGTCAGTAGTTGCCTCCCGTATTGAAGTGAAGCGATCTCTAGGAAGGGATTTGAAGGGAAATTGGCCTCTCTTTAAGATCTTTTCTATCCCCTGCACGGCATGTGGACCCACTTCATCTTGGACTATCTTACCCTTAATATTAGAGGATCCCATTCTGCCTTCCCAGCAACAATATATTATTTATCCCACTGTGGTAAATATCAGACTATTCATCACTGGAGAATGGGTTTCTGTTATACAGTTTACCTCTGTCCATAGTTACCAGTCATCGTTCGTAACTATTAATACAGTGTCTCCTCGAAGTCCTCTATCAGTTGCTCCACTATAGCCTCAAAATTCCGTCCCTCTTTAGGCACAAAATAGCTGTGATATTCTGTTGTTAGAATCCCTCTAATCACTCCCTTCTCATGCCCCCACACCTTATCAATATGTCCTTGCGTTTTCACAAACCCAAATTACCTTTTTCAGTTTTACATATGAACACTATATTGTGTGGGTTAGTACCTTGAACATACCATTTCAGACTATCATTGCAACACCTACACCCATATGGGGTGTCTAAATCACAATCACTATCACTGTCTATTTCCACTTTAGCAGCCATAAAACAGAATCACAAATTATCACAACAGATATGTTTGGTCATGAACCTCTTAATGCCTTCTCTAAGACAATACATAAGAATTAGTCTGAATATTGACACTAAAACAATTGCACAAGTTACAAATACATGATATTCATAATCATTCACCATGCATTAATTCCTGACAGAAGGAGACATAGGCTTTCGGGAAAGCACTTGAATCAAACCGAGAAATACATTAAGAATCTTACCACAAATACCAAATACTTCAAGTAACAATTGGCAAAAATCGCTTATCAGATTATCACCTACCGCGGTTTATCGTAGTTGGTAGTTGTTGAGAGACTCAAAAGCTGAGGTATTCCTCAATTTAATTGCTGGCTTTCGCTGGTTTTCGGCAGCAAGAAATGTTGGAAGTTTTCCCCCACCTAGACCTTCCAATTACAAGGATCGTTCTGTCAGGATACCTTACTATAAGATGGCCGGCCGGAGAAGTCAGATTGAGACACACATAGCTGGTGTTCCAAATGAGTTCTGGTTTATTAGCTTAACATACAGATTTTTTATAATGTGCTTGTCACATACACCAGTTTAAGGAATTTAATTAGCAAAAGAAAAGAAATAGCAATTTAATTAGCAAAAGAAAACAATAAAATATTCTTAACCGCAAGTTCGTCAGTAACTGTTATCTTCATAGGCGAAGGCCTGTTATGAGGCTCTGTTTTTGCAAAGTTTCTCTAAACAAGCTTAGTCATAACATCAAAAATGTTTTGTTCACATAACCTTCTATTTATTCTAAATGCACAAAATAACTGAATTTCTAGCTGTACTAATTCAGAGAACAAAATGGATACAGATATACAAAATGGAGTACTAGTTATTTTACGTATAACTTCATTTCAACCCTTACAAAGCTTTAAAACTTTATTTTGTGGCGTTATGAAGTTATAACTCCAAAAATGAACTTTTTCTTATTTACTAACGCTGCACCGCCATGGAAATCAACAGTTTCCATTGTGATGCATTCAAACTTGTTATGGAATATAATTAAATAGAAGATTTGTTGAATTTTTTTTTTTATAAAATTAAAAACAATGAAAACAAAACAGAAATAAAAAAAAAACAATAGAATAGGTTTAAAGACTTACCTGACCGAAGACACTTCTGCCCGAAGCTACCGATCCCGACATGAAGAGCCTGCTCATGCGCCTTGCTTCTCATGCTGGGGCTTAATTTTTTACAAAGTCCCAGCAGACAGCCACTGCGCATGTGCAGACCTTCCGGTCGATGACTGAAGAAAGCTCAAATGTCATCACGGACAGACAGCGGAAGATAAGTCTTAGTAAATAACAAGAAATTAGCACCCAGGCTCGCAGAGAGACAATTCGAACCTGTATGAGCTACTTTCTTGTTTGCTAAGTAAATAGAGCCCTTTATTTCTACATTTTGCTCAAATGAATCTCCATTTTGTTGGAAATAGGAGCACTATGTGTTAATTACAGCTATGACATCAACATTAGGCTGAGTAACTGAGCCTATGTCAGTTCCTGCCCCTTACCCCCTATATACTCAGAGCTCAGAGGTCAGTCAGTGAGTCAGTGAGATTCTGTGAGAGAGTATGATAGAAGATTCTGTGAGAGGAATCTGTGTGAGAGAGATTTATTCCTCAGCCTTGTTAGCTTTTTTTTTTTACTGGTTCTTTTTTTTTCTTCAAAGAAACCTTGTACCTCAGCTGTCATTTGCTGTTAATATATATATATATATTCTATCCAGCATGTTTTACTATTTTACTTTTTTTTGTCTAGCTTATGAAACTTAACATTACAGAAATAAATTCAATAAATCAACAACTTGATTTAAGCGTTTTGTCTCACTCATTATTGTGGCTTAACATTCATGCATCAATTGCTATCATTGCTCCGCTGCCAGAGGCTAGCAGGGCTTTTAGGTCTTTATATGATATAGAGACTTTTTTTTAGGACTATAGAGGTCTTTTATGGGTATTAGCTGAGTATTAGCTGGGCACAATTAAGTAGTAATAAAAAATGTATTATGGGGAAAATACTTTATATGACCCATAATAAAGCTCTTTATTGTGCTCAATTTATTTCCAGTAATGTGGTTCCATGTGCCCAATAATAAAGTGCCCCTTTTCCCCCCATTAAACTTTTATTTTAATTTACAAGCAGAGGCTACCAGCAGCACACTTCTGCTGTCACAATGTCACCACATGACTGGGAGCCTCTCCCCCAGCAGCTTGCAACCAGAGCAAATATTGATAAAGGTATTATTAATACCAGATTAATGATGGTCCAAGCATTCTCTAAGCTTATGGCTGTTCTGAAGTTAAATAAAAAGACAAAAAAAGGATGTACCCATCAGCACCCTGTCATAGTATTCCTAGACATGTACCTCACTGGTCTTTGCAGCAAAGGGTCAAGGTAGATAACTCCTTTTCTATGTCCCATATGCCTCAAACTGTTATCCATCTGCCTCACCCCATGATCCAGAAAGCACAAATATATCAGCTCTGAACTGTGACTGGGAGACAAGCATATGCACTGATGTCTAAAATGTTTGAGAAGCGAGTGTTAATGTGAATGTAAAAAATATAATCATAAATTAATTAACTAATAAATAAATAAATTGTAATTAATAAATTTTTATTTAAGCTATTAGCAGTAAGCATATGCAATATGTCTATACCTTAAGTGATGTAATCTCAAGATTAAACACTACTCCAAATATCTCTTATAGCTGTGGAGCCTTTGGGCCTGATCCAGAATGATTACACAATGTACATAAGTCATATTTGTGTAGGTTACGCGCATACACAGTACCTATCCTTTCGCAACGGAATGCAGCTGCCCAATGCTGCATTCGGTGTGGAATTCAGCCTTCACAGAGGGGCTGGGCCATATCGTGGTATGCGGAATGGTAATTATACAGTAAGGGTGTTGCAAAGCCCTTATGTATGATCTATGATTTCATATGTGCATGTGGAAGGGCCATTCGTGCGATGAGAGTGCAGGGAATGTGCTCCTCATATGTCCGGAAGTCTGGATTGCAAATTCCATATGTTCCAAATTCTGTACATTAGCCTCCGCAACAGAGGCTAACATACAGAATCCACTATTAATTCTGGATTAGGCTCTTTGGGCTGGATCCAGACTTAAGACGTGGCTTGAAATTAACACGGTGTGCACTCCCCACTACAATACCGGCCATAATGACCTCGGGCGTCCATAAGGCGTCCGTAGGTCAGGCTCTGGCCCTTCATTTCAAGCTCCTCCTAAGTCTGGATCAAGCCCTTTGTCAGCAACACAACTTCCTGGACTTAGTCATAGTCATGTCTGGTAGCTGGTGCAAATGTTCTACTTGCTTCTCTAGTCAGTTAAAAAGTAAAATATTTCTTGATTGACAGTAAATGCCTAAACTTTGAAATCCATAATTAAAGTGAAAACAGAAATTTCTGTTATCTTTCTGTTTCCATAGAAACTAACATTTAATAAAAACAAAAAATAAAACATAACAACCTACAAACACAAGGAAAAAATGTACTTGAAATTATTTAATATTTATTTAATAATACATTTTTAATGTACAAATTAATATATATAATTTTTTTCCTATGTACAATATATCTATCTATCTATCTATCTATCTATCTATCTATCTATCTATCTATCTATCTATCTATATATAATTTGTACAAATTCCCCTTGCCTTGTGCACTGGTCATATATATTACTTTATAAACTGATTTTGTAGCTGCCTCCATTTTGGATATGTGGTTTAAAGTCTCTCTGAGATTGCAGCTGAGAGGGTGTGCAGTCTCAGAGTAGCAGTTTGGGAGACCTGGGTAAAATATTAAATATAACTTGTTATATACTCATACGATTAAAAAATGAAAAAAATGAAAAAAAGTATATTGTAAAAAAGAAGAAAAATACATATATTAGAAAACATAATAAAAATAAAAAATAAAAATAAAAAAAAGGAAAAACAAAAAATGGAATGTTCATACAATAACACTTACTCTTGGTTCATATTGACTAATGTAAACTATAATTATAATTACACTTATAGCAAACTATAATAAGGTTTCATTGAAACACATATACAATATACATCTACAACGTGTTCAATGTCATAACTTAATCGTCATCCATTGGCCTTTATAAATTGTATATATAGATATTGTGTATGTATATGGCTCTACACACTTATTGTGTGTTTAATTTGCATATATGTCTTGAGGGTGAACTTCTATACACCCTGTTTTATCTATATATACAATTTTGTACGTATGGGTGGTAAATATTTATGGATGTCATAATTGTGGTGGAGATGCCAACAATTATCTATGTTTATTATAAAAAAAATTTTAAATAATTTTT
>WWET01001109.1:295125-319266 GCA_011038615.1 Limnodynastes dumerilii | reverse complement strand
TATGTATGCATGTATGTATGTATATATATATATATATATATATATATGGCTTAACTAGGCAAGGCATGCATTTAAGGGTGCACTGCTGCGTCCCCAATGGGTTGACCATGCCCCCTTAAATGGTGTGCCAGCTATTGCTCACAGAGGTGGGGGCGCACCAAGGTGAGATGGTTCTTGCACAGTATGTATGCATGTATGTATGTATATATATATATATATATATATATATGGCTTAAACCTGCTAGGCATGCATTTAAGGGTGCACTGCTGCGTCCCCAATGGGTTGACCATGCCCCCTTAAATGGTGTGCCAGCTATTGCTCACAGAGGTGGGGGCGCACCAAGGTGAGATGGCTAAATTCTTGCACACCCAACAAAAACATTTTGTGATACCCCTGAAACTAACCATCCCATAACAGCATCCCTAACTCTACTCGAGTAATTTAGCTTCCAACCAAACGGCAGCTATATCATTGCTGAAATGGTCGTAAATAGAAAATTGCTATTGGAAAATCCTTCCAGCAATGATCTGTGTGACTTTTGCCAACATCGTTCCACTTCGCTCAGAGCCAAAGTGCCGACACAGTAGCTGCCTTTAGGGATTCCGAGGTAGACATGACACTGTGACAGGTAAGTTTTAGCTTTCTTTTGTCTTTTTAAACTATTTTTTTATTTAAAATAGTTTGTATTTTTTATTTAATACAAAAATATTAACAAAAATGTTAATAATTTTTTTTTTTTAGTGTTCACACTTCAGTTTTGTATTCCAACGGTCTCCCGATATTTATACCCCACCTTTTAAATATGGGGAGACCGCTGGAATAGATACCCTAACACCCTCTTCAGATGGCGTAATTTTTGACAATCCGTGTCGCTACTTTGTGAATATTGTGAGAGGCCGGCCCGCATTCATCAGAGTGGGCCGGTGATCGGGGGTGCTAATGGCCATGGCGAGCATTGCATTGTAAATGGTGATGCCTTTATTTTCATGAGATAAAGACTGTTTTCAGGTGAAAATGGTCTTTATCTTATGAAAACAAAGGCATCATGGTTTTGTAAATGGAGCCCTATATTTTGGAAAGCTTGACATCTCTCTTGGTGGATGACACCGTAGAGTAAAGTAATATCAGAGGTCATGAAAATGTAGGTTGGTTTCCATGTTACTTGGTCAAGGATCTTGTGGGCTTCAGTGGGTTCTTTTAGATAGCTATGTTGTTGTAGGGCTGGAGGAAGGGGTTGATATACTGTGATAGATTCAACATTATGCAGATGATACCAGCAACTATGGGCCTTCCTGGAGGGTTCTGGAGGTTCTTGTGTATCTTTGGTAGCTGATAAAATACCAGCAATACTGGGTTTTTCGGATGTTAAAATTTTTTATTCTTTTTTGCCTTGAATAGCTATTGCATAAGTTGGTTAGTTAATTAGTATATTGGGCAATAGGAACATTCTCCAAGATATCATAAGTGGAAAAGTCATTCTCTGTGCTTCTGTTATATATTTATTTTTCTCCAGGATTACAATACCTTTACTTTATCAATGGGATTTATGATGATTTCAGACATTTTCTGCCTTTTTTTTTTTAAAGTTACAAATGTTTGTAGATGGACATTTCCAATACAATATCTTTCATTTTAAGTGAAAAAACCTCTTTAGAGTTAATTTTCTAATGAATTTTTAAGGATCAATATATGCAGCAAATTTATTAAGTATAATTTGAGGGACAAATTTAAGACCTTTTTTTTAATAAGCTGATATGAGGTCCAGTTAATTCTTTAGAGTTAAGATTAAACATCCTGTAAAGAAACAGGCTGGGGGAGGGAAGTAGAGTCACTCCTTATCCCAATCCATACCCAGGCTGTACTTTTTAGCCTTGTTCATTACTATGAGGTACTGTATGTTATACCTGTGTAATATGGAGTTTCTGTAGCTGTAGTAGAGTGTGTTATGTAGTTATTTTATGTTATATGTGGGGTGTAATGTGTCATATGTGTTATATTAGAAGTAAGCCTGATTACAGGATATTGATGAGGGGGGAGGCTGTATTGATTCATTGATCCCCTCTCTCCCTCTGCAGGAAGTCCATATATGGTCATACATCATTGCAGACCACAGGAAGAGCCAAGGGGAGACTTTGAGTGTATCTATTGCCCCCTCCTTCCTCTACAGGAAACCACAGGTGTGTGACATCACAAATGACTGGTAAGGGTTAAATCTGGGAGTGACTGCTCCCTATCTGATATCTATAAGGGGCACAGGTTATCTTCATCTAAGGATTTGCCCAGGACTCAGGCAGACTTCTTGGCACCATCCAAGCAGGAAGTCCTCCAGTATGGACAGGGTGTAGGGGGACTGGATAGTGTCTTAGACATTGATGAACAGCTGTCCCTTAGCTATTGATTAGCCAATCACATGCCACCTATCCTGTCACATGACTGTGAGGGGGGGTGCTGAGTAAAAAGAGTGAATTGGTTGGGACTCAGGGAGTTTGAACTTTTGTACTGTATTTTGTTGTATTTTGTACGGCGCTGCAGACACCTTGTGGCGCCTTATAAATAAACGATAATAATAATAATAATAACTTTGGGGACATTGGTGTTGGAGGCTAATCTCCAGCCAGCCCCGCTGCTGCATTGGACTGTACTGGTCTAAGAGGTGATTCTCTGCCCCAGGCTCATTGTGGAACTCCATATACTCCGTGTCTGAGTGATGTGAAGGACCTATATCTTCACACATCCCTATTGGGGTAATTAGTTCTGTTTTTTTGCTCTGTTTTTTGCTCCTGTAATTTTTCCCCTCCTTGTTGTCTTCTTTTTCTGCTGGACTTTTCTTTTTTAGGGGAAAAAATTAGTCTGGGAAGGGGGAAGAGGGAAGAGATACTCCTCTGGGGGTGAACCCTGAGAGTTTTTTTCTTTCAGGGGACCACAAAGAACAAAAGACAGGTCCGACACTCCAAACAAACATTATATAACATGATGTATCAGCACATACATAAAAAGGAGGTTTAGTTCACAATATAGCTATATTGGGTTATCTCACCTGACCAGTGTCAAGGCACCTCCTGTAGTTTAGTCCCTATCCATTTGCTATATGTATACTCAGGAAATCTGTATTAAGACACTCATGCCAATTGAAAAGTGTGCAGCGGCCGTATTGGGGAGGGGTCAGGCTCCCAAAGTAAAACTAGTAACAGTAGTTTTACTGCGCTTCTAATTCAATATATGAAATGTGTGCAAGTGTATATATAAATGGAGAGGTGCAGCCAAGGACAAAAAGTGACCACTTTGTAACTACAAGGAACAAAAGAGCTTTCACTTTCCTATTACATACCAGAGAATGTCAACCAAAATATGATTGGTTGCTATGAGCAGCATCTTAATTTCTAGTTATGACTGATCAGTGTAGAGATAGTTTAATTTTCTTTAATCTCCTGTTCAAACTCTTTTGGCCCTTTTATTGTAACTTTCTAGTTTTAAAAATACAAAAGTCAGAAATATCCTACTTCCCAGAAGCCATAATGACAATTTGTTCAATACTGCCTATTATAACAACCTTTGATGCAATTTTACATTGTTTAGATTGTTTAAACCTTTGGCAAAGAAAAAGTCACAAATCCAAGAAAGTTTTAAGTGGTTTAATGAAATGCTACATATGCATGCAAAAACACATCAGCTGAATTACAGTAGAGATGAATACTGATGTGCTCCACCAAGAGTTAATTTGATAAAAGCAGGGTGAGTGGGAGAAAAATACCCACATCCTTTGTGTCCCACCACTGGAAAAGGAAGCCAAACAGACTGTCTTCACTCCTCCAAGCCAGTTTCTAGGAACTGAGAAGGTCATGTAGGTTGTTTATTACTGGTAAATACATTAAATATTGTAGGAAGATAGTACCTCTGTCTTACGTTTCTTCCTTGTAATTAAATATGCTTGTGCTTCGGCAGTGAGCATCTGTTTATTTTAGAGATCCTATTGGCAAAATCTAAATTCTTTAATTGCATATTTAGAGAGAATATAGTGGGTGTTGCCACTGTCTTGAAAATTAAAAAATAACAAAACAAAGAATCAACTTTAAAAATCGTAAAAAGGACCAAACTTTAGTTTTAAAAACAAATTTTGGGAATTTTATAGTTATATGGACAGAAAAACAACTATTTAACATATTTAGGTGTGTATCAATATGTGTCACTTTTACTGTTTCTGAGCTGCCTTTTATTAAGTTTTAAATTGATTTCAGCAACCTATTTTTGCGTGTTTGTTTTAAAGCTTGTCTGGGATAGCAGCTGAGAGGGGGTGCTGTTTCAGAGTAGCTCAGGGATCCCAGAGGCCATAGATGCCTGCAAGGGGGCAGGACTTAATTACATTACTTGCATTTAGCCACTATTTATGACACTATCAAGTCCCGCCCATCCCTAGCAACTCTAGGGATTACAATAGAAATTAACAGGGAGCAGGACTGCCAGCTCTCCCGGGATACCAGGAGAACTACACAAATTTCTCCCGGTTATTCGGGAGCGTGGGCAACCTGAAGTAGCTGTTTTGGACACTTTGGGACCTCTGCCGGGGTTGAGCTCTCAATTTATAAATACATGATAAATGACCCAGAGTTGGGACTTTGACAGTAATAGAGTTAGGCCCACCAAAACAGAGAAGCCTTGTAAGTGGCTGGTGGCTTATAATATATTTGCAAAAGTATGTAACGAATCTCTTTGACTTTTAATTTAAAGATAGAATTTTATGGTTCAGTTACTGGTTAATTGCAAGAGTGCTGGGGTGTCTTTTTTGTACCGGTGTGAATTCCCCATACCTTACTAGCACCTGTTCTATATTAACTTATAAATTGATTTGAACAACCTCTATTTTTAAGTTGAGAGCTGACTTACCTCAGGACGCACCTCTTAAAGTCTCTAAAATAGCTGCTGTGGAACAACACCCCCTCTCAGCTGCTGTTCCCAGTCATAAACATTTATATATATAATATATATAACCCAACACAGCAGAAAGGCCTTGATGGTGGCTGGTGGCTTATCATATATTTACAAATATGTGTAACAGATGTTTCTGCGTTTTACTTTACAGATAGAATGGTATAGTTTATTACTGGGTAATGGCAGTGTTGCTGGGACATTTTCTTCCTTTGTTTCTGTTAAAGCAGATTACCCCTGCCTTTCATGCACCTGTTTGCATTTACTTATAAATTGATCTGAGCAACTTCCATTTTGTGTATTCTGTCCGAAAGCATGTCTGAGAGCAACAGCTCCACAGTAGCCATTTTGGTGGCTTTAAGGGGTGCTTCCTGAGGTAAGTTAGCTCTCAATTTCAAACAAATATATATGACCCAACATTGGGACTCTCATTGTTAGAGTTAGGACCACCATATGCAGAAAGGCCTTGACGGTGGCTGGTTTGTTACTGGTTACTTGGTTGTTACTGGTTACCGGCAGTGTTGCTGGGGCATTTTCTTTCCTTTGTTTCTGTTGCTAGCTGTTACATGACGCATAATTACCTGTCCCCGACACCATCTTCAGCTCCCTGTATGCCTTCCCTCTGCATGCCGTCACGTGAGCGTACGGCATGCAAATTAGCCACGTGGACCCGCTCTCCTCAGCCTCCTGGCGCGGACTCCGGTGATGTGTTCTGGTTACTTAGCAACCAGAACGCTATTTCTCCCTTGCATGCGGCGCACTGTTTCTATTGGCCATGTCACGCTACTACTTTGAATACTGGTGCCCAAATACTTCAGGAGGCTGGTCCCAAGGCGGCCCTCTGATTGGCCAGCCTCTCATGTAAATAGACCTGCACGTGTTCCCCGCCAGTTATAGCGTCTGCTGCCCCGTGCTTCTGACTTTATCTACCTCTCTTATCTTCTCATTGTATTCTATTACTTTCTTGAGTGCCCCATCATAGTCATTCCTGGTTCCTGGCTGTTATCCACTTGTGTCATTGCCTTAATCTGCTCCTTGTTGTTTATCCCTATTTTGTATTAACCTATTCCTCTCCTGACTGCTTGTTAGTGTTATCCCTTAGGGGATCATCCTCTGGTGTAAGTGTAGTGTGAATCTCCTAGTTAGTCTTGTGTGTCAGTCCAGTATTGTCCTCCCAGTTTGGTCTGTTCTGTGTTCATTGTTTTTTTGTCAGCACAGTCCCTTCTGTTACTGCTACACCCACTTACCTGCTTCCTTTCATCCATTCCCTCTTGGTCCCATTTCCTCCTCCGGGTTTTCTCTAAGGTGTGTATCCTGTAGAAGTCTCACCAGCTCCAGTCTATCCTCACCATCAGGGGCTCTAGCGAATACTCAGATGGACGCAAGCTCTATATATTGGTGAGTGACCCATTTCTTCTCTCTCCTTATCTTAGGTCACCCTGGTACTTAGTCATGGTAAAATCAGGGTACCTTAACATTATAACCGGCCATACCATTGTCCTTATCATGGACACATCCACTAATCCATTAATTCCCTGATTGGACAAATGTCACATCTTACCCAGGTGGTGCAAAACCTTACTACTCAAGTTAAGTCACAGGAAGATGCCATTATCAACCTCCGGGGCAGTCAAGCCCTAGCACCTGCACCTCCTCTTGCGGCTGCTTCAGATGTTAAAATTCCAATGCCTGACAGATTTTCGGGAGAACGTGCCTAGTTCCAACAGTTTAAAAATAGTTGTCTTCTTTATTTTCAACTTAGACCTAATGCTTCAGGAATTGAGATACAACGAGTTGGACTAGTTATTTCACTTCTCCAAGGTCATCCACAAACTTTGGCTTTTAGTCTTCCTTCAGAACATCCTGCCAGACAAACCATGGAATCATTCTTTAACCACTTAGGTCTCATCTATGATGACCCGGATCGAACAGCTACTGCGGAGGCTAAAATTAGAGCCATTCGCCAGGGCCGCCGAATGGCCGAAGACTATGCTACAGAGTTCCGTTGCAGGGCCACGGATTGTCAATGGAACGACCCAGCTCTCCGTAGTCAGTTCAAGACAGGTCTTTCAGAACAATTAAAAGACGCCCTTGTTCAGTATCCTGCTCCTAGTTCCCTGGTGGATCTCATGGTGTTGGCGATCATAACAGATCGACGTCTACGGGAAAGGCATACAGAAAGGGAATCTGCCTCTATCCCCACTACTGTGTTCTCTCCTCCTAGTGTTCCTTTGGAAGATGAGCCTATGCAGTTAGGTTCTTTCAGACTTTCCCGTCATGAAAGGAATCGCCGTCAGACCATGGACTTATGTCTGTACTGCGGAGGACGTGGACATAAGGTGGATCAGTGTCCCAACAAAATTCCACCGGCAGGAAACTCCTCACAGTTGGAATTTGCCATTCAGAGACTCTGGAGTTTTTCTTGATCAGCTGCCCATCTGCTCCACTCATTCTTGGACATCCTTGGTTGGCACTTCACAACCCTCTGATTAATTGGACTAAAGGAGAGATCACTCATTGGGGTGAAGAATGTTCTGCATCCTGTCTCACAGTACCTATCCGTAGTGCCATCCTGGAGACTCCTCAGGTACCCTCACAATATGCTTCTTTTTCTGACGTTTTCTGTAAGAAATCCGCTGAAATTTTACCTCCGCACAGATCTTATGATTGCGCTATTGACCTTATTCCAGGGGCTAAATTGCCACGGGGTCGTCTATTTTCTTTATCCCGCACAGAAACAGAAGCTATGGATGAATACATTAAAGATAGTCTAGCAAAAGGCTTTATTTGCCCATCCAAATCACCTGTCGGCGCGGGATTCTTCTTTGTACAGACAAAAGATGGATCGTTACGATCCTGTATCGATTACCGAGGTCTTAACAAAATCACAGTACGCAACTCTTCCTCTCATTTCGGACCTTTTTGATCAACTCAAAGGAGCTACGGTTTTCACGAAAATTGATTTAAGAGGAGCTTACAACTTAATAAGAATACAGGAGGGAGATGAGTGGAAGACTGCCTTCAATACCCACTCAGACCATTATGAATATCTTGTGATGCCCTTTGGCCTCTGCAACGCCCCTGCCGTGTTCCAAGATCTCATCAACGACACCCTTAGGGATTTTTTGGGCAGGTTCGTTGTGGTCTATTTAAACAACATCCTCATTTATTCTTCTTCTTTGGATCTTCATAGAGATCACGTGAATCAAGTCCTGCCTCACCTCAGAGAAAATGCTCTATTTGCTAAAATTGAAAAATGTGAGTTCGAAGTGACTGAAGTTATTTTTCTTGGATACATCATCTCTCCCAGCGGTTTCCGAATGGACCCAGCTAAGGTCAAAGCTATTTTGGATTGGGTACAGCCCTTCTGATCTTAAAGCCTTGCAACTCTTCCAGGGATTCTCAAATTACTACAGGCGATTTGTAAAGAACTTATCTATTTTGATGGCTCCCATTTCAGATTTATGCAAACAAGGAGCAGACACCAAAAACCAGAAGTCGAAGCCTTCAAAAATCTTAAGAAAGCCTTCATCTCGGCTCCCATTCTGAGACATCCTAGACCAGAATTACCTTTTGTGGTGGAGGTCGACGCTTCAGACGTCAGAGCAGGTGCTGTCCTCTCTCAGGAGGATCCCTTGGACTCTAAACTACATCCTTGTGCCTTTTTCTCAAAAAAAATTTCTAGTGCTGAAAGAAATTATGATGTGGGAAACAGAGAACTTTTGGCCATTAAAATGGCTTTTGAGGAATGGAGGCATTGGCTGGAAGGAGCGGCACACAAGATCACAGTCTTAACCAATCATAAAAACTTAGCTTTCATTGAGTCAGCCAAGAAACTGAATCCTAGACAGGCCAGATGGGCCTTGTTTTTTTACTCACTTTTCCATCACCTACAGACCAGGATCATTGAATAAAAAGGCGGATGCACTTTCTCGTTCTTTCCTTCAGGAACAGACATTATCTCCTCCTCCTCTACCCATTGTACCACATTCCTCCATCATCGCTGGTCTTACACAAGATTTCACATTTCAATTACAACGGGTACAGGAGCAAGCCCCTCCTCAGAAGCCCTCCCATCTACTCTTCGTTCCTCCTCATCTCAGGAAACCAGTTATTATGGAATGTCACACTAACAGATCAGCAGGACATCCAGGGGTATGAAGGCGATGGAACTCCTTTCTAGAGCAGTATGGTGGCCATCGATGCTCCCAGATATTAAATAATTTGTCGCTTCCTGTTCTACATGTGCTATCAATAAAACTTCCAGATCAGCACATATTGGACCTCTTCTGCCATCATCCATTCCTAAACGTCCTTGGACCAACCTGTCCATGGACTTCATTATGGACCTTCCCTTATCCAATGGCTGTACCACCATTTGGGTCGTCATAGATCGTTTTAGCAAAATGGCTCATTTTATACCACTAACTGTGGCTCATTTTATACCACTAACTGGATTACCATGTGCCAAGTCCCTGGCAAATCTTTTTATTCTACACACTTACCGTCTTCACAGACTTCTTAATGATATTATGTCTGACAGGGACTCTCAATTTGTGGCGTTATTCTGGAGATCTTTTTGTAAAATGCTAGGCATCAACATCAGTCTTTCATCAGGGTATCATCCCCAAAGCAACAGTCAAACTGAGCGGGTCAACCAGGTGTTAGAACAATATCTTCTCTGTTACTCCTCACGTTTGCAAGATGACTGGGCATCCAATCTACCGTGGGCAGAGTTCTCATACAACAACACTATCCATTCTGCTACTGGAACTTCTCCTTTTTTCTGTGTATATGTTTACCATCCCCGGGCAGGTTCTCTTCTTCTAGATAACTCTTCTACTTGCCCTGAAATTCGTGAAACTGCTAAAACATTCAGAGCCACATGGAACAAAGTCAGATCCTCCTTGTGCCAAACAGTTCTTAGAACTAAAGAAAGGGTGGATCGCCGCAGACTCAAATGTCAATTCAAGGTAGGGGATAAAGTTTGGCTCTCGACCAAGAATCTCTGTATTCCTCAACAATCAAGAAAATTAGGGCCACGTTTCATTGGTCCTTTTCTAATCACTCGTAAAGTCAATCCTGTTCCCTTTAGACTAAAACTTCCTAATAGGCTCAAAGTACACAATACTTTCCACTCTTCCTTATTAAAACCCTTCAAGACATCCAAGAGATTTCCAGGGATTTCCAACACTCAACCTCATTCTTTGCTCATCAATGGCCAGGAAGAATTTCTGGTCGAGTCCATCCTTGACTCCCCAAAAATTCGAGGTCATCTCTTCTATCTCATCCACTGGAAGGGTTATGGGCCAGAAGAGAGGGAATGGGTTTCTGATAAGGATGTTCATGCAGCAGGTCTCATTAAGGAATTTCACAGGAAGTTTCCTCACAAGCCTGCTCCTAGGGGCTCCTCGTCCCTCGTCAAGAAGGGGGTACTGTTACATGTCGCATGATTACCTGCCCCCCAACACCATCTTCAGCTCCCTGTATGACTTCCCTCTGCATGCTGTCACGTGAGCGGACGGCATGCAAATTAGCCACATGGACCCGCTCTCCTCAGCCTTCTGGCACGGACTCCGGTGATGCGTTCTAGTTACTTAGCAACCAGAACGCTATTTCTCCCTTGCATGCAGCGCACTGCTTCTATTGGCCCGGTCATGCTACTACCTTGAATACTGGCACCCAAATACTTCAGGAGGCTGGTCCCAAGGCGGCCCTCTGATTGGCCAGCCTCTCATGTAAATAGACCTGCGCCTGCACGTGTCCCCCGCCGGTTATAGCGTCTGCTGCCCCGTGCTTCTGACTTTATCTACCTCTTTTATCTTTTCATTGTATTCTATTACTTTTTTGAGTGCCCCATCGTAGTCCTTCCTGGCTCCTGCCTGTTATCCACTTGTGCCATTGCCTTAATCTGCTCCTTGTTGTTTATCCCTATTTTGTATTAACCTATTCCTCTCCTGACTGCTTGTTAGTGTTATCCCTTAGGGGATCATCTGCTGGTGTGAGTGTAGTGTGAATCTCCTAGTTAGTCTTGTGTGTCAGTCCAGTATTGTCCTCCTAGTTTGGTCTGTTCTGTGTTCATTGTTGTTTTGTCAGTACAGTCCCTTCTGTTACTGCTACACCCACTTACCTGCTTCCTTTCATCCATTCCCTCTTGGTCCCATTTCCTCCTACGGGTTTTCTCTAAGGTGTGTATCCTGAAGAAGTCTCACCAACTCCAGTCTATCCCCACCATCAGGGGCTCTAGCGAATACTCAGACGGACACAGGCTCTACATATTGGTGAGTGACCCATTTCTTCTCTCTCCTTATCTTAGGTCACCCTGGTACTTAGTCAAGGTAAAACCAGGGTATCTTAACACTAGCAGATTCCCCTGCCTTTCATGCACCTGTTTGCATTAACTTATAAATTGATCTGAGCAACTTTTATTGTGTGTAATAAAATATTGGATCCAGATTTCTAAGATTATATGTGTGAACCTATTATTATCAGATTTTCTCTTCAAGTCCGCCGCATTCAGAGAACCATGTATGTGCTAAAAATAAACATTGACAATTTTTTTGTCTCTCAGTTTGCTACATCATCAAGGATATAAATGCTATGCTAGAGACTTCCGCTTCTGGTGCCCATGCTGCAAGTCGCGCCGTGAGAAGGCTCCAAGCGGCTACAGCGGGACACACCATCTCTCACGCCGGCAGGCACCGGAATTCGGCCGTAGGAACATAGAGCAGGCGGCTCCATGCCTCTCCACCCTTTATGAGGCGATATTTGTCAACGCAGATGCCGCCCAAGCTGAACAAACAGAAGCCAGAGAAAGACCGCACTTTACCTAAGATGGCCGTCGCACCTGTTACAGGGAGCCCAGCGGATGCTGCTGCGGTGGATAAGGAGTCTGACAGGGTTATGGCAGCACGGGGAACAGGGGCAGGGTTGACTACTGGTTCACCAGCTTCCCCAGTGCAGTGTATGGATACTTCTCTGCCCCCACCTGATCTCTCACTATCCTCTACCCCTGATAAGGGCTTCATGATTCTAACCTATGCTGATGTGGTAAAAGCCATTTAAGAAACCATGGCCCCTCTCATGGCCCAGCAAGCAGCTGCTTTCACACATGCCATCCAAGAAGTAAAGTCACAATTGTCCCAATTGCAACAAAGAATTTCCACTTCAGAACATATGGCAGGTCAGTCCTTCCAAGATGTGTGTGCTTTAAAAGAAACAACGGCGCACTTGCAAAAAACTCAGCACCAGATCGTGAATAAAACTGATGACTTGGAAAACCAGTCAAGGAGGAGTAATCTGAGAATAATTGGTTTACCAGAAACCCTTAAAGGCAAAGATTTATTTCAATTTTTGCATGTGACACTTCCAGAAATCTTAAAAGTTTCAGATGAATGCAGCGATATTGCCATTGAAAGGGCTCACCGTTTAGGAAATCCCAGGCCGGAGAATCAGCACAGACCCAGAGTCGTCATTTTCAAGTGCCTAAATTATGCCCACAAGGAAATCCTTTGGACCGCGTCTAGGAAGGTGGAATAGCTTTCTTGGGAAGGTCACCGTCTGAGAATTTTCCAGGACTTTTCAGCAGAAGTTTCAAGAGCATGAAAAGCCTTCTCGCCGTTATGCACACTGCTTTTGAAGAATGGCGGCAAGTTCGCCCTCCTTTGCGGTTGTTTGAAGGTGCCACCTTTAAAGATTTCTCCACACCTCAAGATGCTCGAGCTTACCTGAGGGAGTGTTCCGGAGATCACAATCCACAAGAAGAAGAGATCTGACATGCTCAGGATGCCTTGCACCTTTGGTCCGCCTGTTTGCACCATCAGGTCGTATGCTGAACATTATCTTACACACCATCTTGGTGGGTGGCTAAAACTGCTCCAAGGTTTAAAATATGGGACTTTACATTTGAATTTTTGCTTTCTGACGTGTATGCCTGAGTTGTATTCTAGGCATAATTGTGTAAAAGATACAGGTTGAAGAGAGGGAGGGGGGAGGTGGGGGGGCCCGCTTAATGTTTATTGTTCATTGTTTAGCGCCTGTGTGCCGTTTTCTGGGGCCTGTTAGGGGCTATCTCTTATTTTTACAATTGCAACCCTGCTGTGGCCGGGAGGGAGTACGTTCTAACTATAGGAAGGAACACCTCATGCTTCTCAGTCCGGGTTACTTGTATAAGTTCCCCATGGAGGTTAAGCAGGACTGGGTAACAGTCCTGATGTTTGTTTTATGTTAATTTATCTTTCTTGTTTCTCTTTTTCGTTTTATTCTTGTTATGCATTATACTAACCATATTGTACACCTAACACCACGAGTTCTCCCAAATTCTTTATGACTACTGGGCCCTCAGGTCCCATGTCCGCCTGAAAAACTCCATCCCATTAGGAAATGTAGTGGTTTGGCACTGCCTCGCCTCATTGACTATCTGGATAATCTTGTTGGAAAGACAGATTCCTATATAAAACTCCCCAATACCAATATTTCCTGTGTAAAATGGCCTCCATAAAAATATGCTCTTGCAACGTGGGGGGAATTAACTCCCCTGTGAAATGAAAGAAATTGTTTATGTACCTTAAAAAGCTAAAAATGGATTTAGTATTACTCCAAGAAACACATTTGTTAGAGCCAGAAATTGTTAAGCTTAATATAATAGGTTATAAGGTGGTTAACTTCGCACAATATACATCAAAAGCTAGAGGAGTGGTCACACTGATTCAAAACCAAATCCCGTTCACTATGTATAACGACATTATTTATCAAAATGGTAGATACACTATATCTGATATCACTATAGCCGATAACCGTTTTACGATTTGTAATCTCTATGCCCCAAATGTTGCTCAATCAAAATTGAAAAACGCCTCCTGGTAAAGCTTTGCCCACAGGATGCTTCCTCCATGATTCTCGGGGGGGGACTTTAACTCAGTAGTCTCACAACAGTTGGATCGCCAACACTGTTCCAAAAAAACGCAATCGGGAGATCGAAATATTGGCTTTCGTTCTCTAACATCTCAGCTTAACTTGGTAGACATATGTCTCGGAACCCACTCGAAAGAGAATATACATGTCTTTCAGCTGCCCATTCTACTCTATCTAGGCTGGACTATCTTTTTATTTCAGATCCACTGATCCCGCGAGTTTTAGATGTTAAAATCGAACCAATCTGCATTTCCGATCATGCCTTGGTATGGCTCCAACTCGCACATACGGTTGACAGAGGCCAATTTAGACAATGGAGATTCCCTTCCCATCTATCTAATTCTTCTGATTTTAAACAAATGCTGGTATCTAAATGGAAATCTTACTCTGCTACTAACAAAGAGCATGTGCCAGACTTTTTTTTATTCTGGCAATCGGCAAAAGCAGTCTTGAGAGTCCTACACTAAACAGCACAATAAACAATCCTCAGCCCTTTATAGAACCGCTCATGAAAACCTCACTAGCGCATATGAGGCCTTCCTAACTGCACCCACATTTCCTAACAAGAAGGTCTATGAAGACATGAAAACACATTTTGAGGCCACATTACAAAGAATAGGGGATAGATATATTTTCCAAGAGAAATTTCTATTAAATCAATTTGATAATAAAACCAGCAGACTATTATCTAACCTATTGAAGGGACAAAGGAAGCATAATAACATAAGCTGCCTTAGACGGGAAGATGGGACAAAAACCTCTAGGGAGCAGATATCTCAACGTTATTCAGAGAATTTTATAAAACCCTGTATGCTGACAAACCTATTAATACCCCCAATAAGGAAGCCTTCTGGAGTAGACTAAATTTACCAAAACTGTCAGAACCCCAAGTTGCCACTCTTTCGGCTCCCATATCCATGGAAGAAACTGAGCGCACCATTAAAAATTAGAAATTAGCCAAATCCCCAGGCCCTGATGGAGTTTTATAAAATTTTGGCACCGCAAATTACCCCAACGCTTCATTCAGTGTTTAATTCTATCTGGATACAGGTTGAGATTCCCAGGTATTTCAATTCAGCCACCCTTAAGGTTCTCCCCAAACCCGGTATAGATCTGGTATTAACAGCCTCCTACAGGCCGATATCGCTACTAAATGTAGACTATAACATTTTTACAAAGATTCTTGCGGATCGAATGAAACGGGTCCTTCCTTCCATCATACATTACGACAAAACCGGCTTTATTTGGGGCAGGCACTCCACCACTAATGTGCGCAAAATCTTAACAGTGCTGCAGGAGCTTGAGTGGCGTCTGACCAGTGACCCATGTTTAGTCGTTTCCTTGGATGCGGAAAAAGCATTCAACATGGTCACGTGGGATCACCTGTTCGAGGTCCTGCAAAAATTTGAATTTCCACCTGTGTTTGTCCATGCCATCTCAACCCTTTATTCAGGTTCCACAACTCGGGTACACTGTAATGGTTATATGTCTGATCCCTTCCCCATACAATGTGGCACGCGCCAAGGTTACCCCCTTTCCCCATTGTTATTTGCAGCAGCCCTAGAACCATTGGCGATCACCCTTAGGAAAAAAACCACATTTTCGGGCATACAAGTGGGCATTAAGGAAATAAAATTATCCCTGTTTGCCGACGACATGCTATTATTCGTGTCGGAGCCCCAGACGTCCCTCCCAGCCATTGTAGCTAATATCACACAATTCGGCTCCTTCGCTGGATATCGTGTGAATTTCCAGAAGTCAGAATCTGGAAAGGATAAGGAAAGGAAGTCAGTATCTGGAAAGGATAAGATAGGAAACATCGTGCAGATTAGAGATAACTTTAGAGTGACCCACCACAAGTTAAAATACCTGGGAATTTTTTTGACGCTTAATCTAGATACTATCTACGAAACTAATTTCAAACCGGTTATACAAAAAATAACTAAATTACTAGAAGACTGGCAGCGCCTTCATTTATCTCTCCTGGGAAGGCTGGCAGTAATAAAAAGCGTGGTATTCCCTAAGCTATCTTATATATTGCAAATGCTCCCGTTATTAATGCTCAATTGTGACACTAAGATTTGTAACAAAATGTTTTCTAAATTCGTTTAGAATGGCAAGCGCCCCAAGATAGCTATATCCAGAATGAAAGCCCCTAGTGGGGTAGGCGGGTTGGGCTAACCAGATATTATTACTTTCACTCATGCGGTTCATTTTCGGTATATCGCAGACTGGTTCCTGAGGAAAAATGTATATACTAATCTGTCCCTAGAAGAAGAAAGTTTTAAACCATACTCCCCAGCAGCCCTGCTTTTATGCAGGAAAAAAGACATCCCCACCCAACTCCTTAATCATATTCTATTCCATGACACATACAAATCCTGGCTTTATACTAATAAAAAAATATGATAGGAACCCCCTAAGTTCTAAATATCTGCCTATAACGGGTAATCCCAGCTTTCCCTCGGGACTTGACAACCACTGGTTTCAGAGGTGGAAAGAAAAAGGTATAATTCTTACCAATGACATTTTTGACCCAGGGGGATAATTAGTTACATTCCAGGCTCTTAAACACAAATTTGATCTTCCCAATTGTCAGTTTTTTATGTACTTACAAGTGAGACACTTTGCCCGGTCGCTCCCGAGTCCCTCTCCCGATCCTGATAGAACAGATCAGATGATGCAGCTACTGCATTTTATCAAAGGTAATAAATATAAAACCAAGTACTTGCAGAGAGATCTGCTTGGTGGAAACGGGGAGGGGACATGGCGATCCTTGGTGAGGGGGTGGCAGGTAGTTGTGCTAGGGATTACTGATTCAGGGGACCTCCTTTTGCATTTTGACAAAACTTTACACATCCTGAAATCTGCTAAACTTCAGGAGGTACACATACGCATGATTAATAGGGGACAGAATAGGAGACATTTAATGGACAGTTTGTTCCCAGATGTTTGCCCTAAATGTAAAGGGACCCCTGCTACTTTTATACACGCAATGTGGGAATGTGGGAAGATCAAAAAATACTGGAACAAGATTGCTGTCTTCATAAACTCATTGTTCTCCATCTCAGTAACGTTAGACCCGCAAGCTATGTTGTGGGCCAATTTTTGTAATTGGGACTTGGGAGAGGACAAAAAAGCGGCTATTCCCCTGGTCACAGTCATAGTAACAGTTGCCAGAAGTCTTATATTAGAACACTGGATCAAGCCGGTGGCACCAACTTTGGGGGAAGTCAAATCATTCCTTCTACAATTAATGTATTTCGATAGGAGAGCTACACTGATGGATATAGACAAGGGGGTCGTACGATTTCATGTAAAATGGGAAAAGTTTATCGAGTCACTGGAAGCTACTACTCAAACTGCTATTTATAAAATATTTGAAAACACGTCCTGGTTCCTATACAGGAATTTGCAACTTGAACCCTTACCACCCTGATGCTCATGCAGTAACATCTATGACCTTACACTAACATATTTATGTACGGTGCATAACTGTACATTAACTGTATATTCTCTTGTAATATCGGTCTTGGTTGACCGGAATCGTTAACCACCCGTTAACATATATTACCTTTGGTAGACGGGAGGAATGGGGGACACAATGTGGTTGTTTCTTTGTTTGTTTGTTTTTTGTTTACTTTGTATTTGTTTACTTTGCTTTATTTTCTTTCATTTTCTTTTATTTTATTGCATTATATTTTCTGCTATTATTGTTTGTCCTTGTTCTGTTAGACAACAGGAATTGCAGTTACATATTCAATGCAAAACATGTTTGACGATTAGCGCATCGGTGTTGATCTTCTGCTCACTTATTGATAGACTGAAAATGTATGTTGGATTTTTTGTATGCTATGTTTTCAGTACTTCTGTACTCTCTGTAATTCCTGCATTTATGTATGCTTGTTGTAATGAAACATGAAAAATAAATAAAATGTTTAAATAAAAAAAAAAAAAAATGCTATGCTAGAAGCTTTCACCAGGAAGAAGGCATGTGACATGGAGTTCCCATGGAGTACACACCACTGATCCCCATTTCAACTCAAACTTTAATGGAGTGGATCCAGACCTTATTGGATTTCATTCAAAGTGTATTTATTCAAGTCTCCTTAACTGGACAGGACACGTACTCCTGCAGTCACAGTAGGGGTGCCAACCTCCGATCTCACGATTGGGGCGTGTGTTCTAGAAGTCAGGGTACATAACCCGGAGTTTATAGTTAAAGTAAAACCACTGTAATTCCAGCTGTCACTGTTGGGCATATGCTCCAGTTGTCACAGTTGGGAAGTGTGCCAATTCCCCAAATGCCATAGATATGCAGCAGCGCCAAGAGCCCTGGCCCCTCTCTTCTAATAGGATTATCGGTCCCAGCAGAGGAGTGTATGACCAGATTTAGATGAGCCACTCCTGTTAGGATGGGTGCAGGGCCACAGGGAAAATTGTTCTGATCATCCTGATTATAACATAGTTCCGAGTTATCTGGGGTAGAATGTCAAATTTCATCTGAGTAGCTGATTCACATCTATCTGCAATAAGCAAAAGAAAAGAGTCCTGCATCTAAAGAAAGAAATACTACGCTAAAAATGTAACATGGTTTTGCAAAAGTGCGAACATTTACTGATTTCCTCTTACTTTTAAACTCTGGATCTAATTCAACGTTTTCACCTGTTATTTAAATTTTATTTCTTGCAATTTGTTCAATTATTTAAAGATAAAAATTAACCCAGACAACATAAGAAACAGTGCCATCAGTAATAGGGCATTTTTCCCTTTTATAATTACAGTATGCACCAAAGTAACAAAAGGGACATCACAATGGTGAGGTTCAAAAATATAAACCCATCTTATATGATTATGCCTATTACTAACAAAATATGCATAATTATACATATTGTGTATTTTTGTTTTTAGTACTCAGCCTAATTATATCCACTATTTTTGTACTACACCCTGCAGGCCAATAGCTACCATCAAAACAAAAATAATGTGACGAGCGCAATTACTGCAGATAACAATACCTAGGCAGAGTTCTATACACAAATAGCACAATAACAAATCAATATTAATCAAACAGTATATATGAAAAAGAATAAATAATATGTATCTCGATATTATAATAACCCAAAAACTAAACTGATCTGCGCAGGTGCCTAGTAGTGCAAAACTAGAACAAGTACAAAAATGAGAAAATATGCACCGCGCTGAGGAATAAGTAGATGGGTTAGAAAAAAAGGAAAAAGAAAAAAAAAACAAAAAACGGAGCAATTGGTTCAAACTAAAAACACATGTAACATTTATTAATATCTAAATCATTGGTAATACGAGAAATTGCAATAAAAGGAGGAGAACAAGGCACTAGATGGATATAACCAGACACCCCACAGCCCGCAGGGAACCCCTGGTAAACCAGTGGCCCGAACGGTAGGTATTGAATACCACTGTGGAGTAATCCTAGAGAGAAATGAACCACATGAAACAGCAATGTAGCAGTTTGAGGAAACTGAAATAAAATCTCTGCAGCTTGCTACTTAGTAGCTAAAGATGACTCTTGAATCCACAGACAGACGGTAAACAATGTCACGGAGTATACAAATGAATGTAAACAATGGAAGCACGGTCCAATTGGCATATAGCAAAAGCTAGAGGGACACCAGCCGTAGCTTACAATAAAACAAAGAGTAATAGAAGCAGTGCACCATAAGTCGCCTGTGATGTACTGCGGTGACTAGGTGGTGAGTTGCAATGAAACAGATGGATCAAAATAAAAGTTTTACCGTGCTTTAGACCGCTGCTGTGGTGAGCCAACACAGGCTCCTGGTTGCAGGAGTAGCACTACTAGGCACCTGCGCAGATCAGTTTAGTTTTTGGGTTATTATAATATCGAGATACATATTATTTATTCTTTTTCATATATACTGTTTGATTAATATTGATTTGTTATTGTGCTATTTGTGTATAGAACTCTGCCTAGGTATTGTTATCTGCAGTAATTGCGCTCGTCACATTATTTTTGTCTGTACTTTTCTAGTTTTTGTGCTACTTGTGACTAGAGCAGCAGATTCTGTAGTTACAACCATGGCAGATTTTATGTGTATGCGAGAACGTGATTCCAGAAGGAGTCTCTTTCTAAATGATATCCAGGAGAATTTGATCCCCAATAACAAAAAAACAGTTCCACCACCTAATGATATCTGTAGAGATTTTTTGGATTTGGAATCACTTTTGAAAGAGGAAGTTAAACAATGGTGGGACATTGTATTCCTCAATAAATATATTGAGGCAAATAAAATCCCCAGGGGTTTACGATTGTACAAAGATTTAGCCATCACTGATGAGCCTGAATTACAGAGAGAGTGGCTCCAAATTCTGGATGCCTGTTCATTTACTCTAATGAGAAGACTTATTAAATACAGGGAACAGAGGTTGGGTGAAATAATCATTGAAATTGACATGGTTAAAGACAAATTAAAAAATGTTCAGGATACGCCGGAATTTAAAGAAAGAGATATTCTTTTGAATAAATATATATTAAAATTTGAAAATGAAATAAGAGATATAAAGGTGGATAAATTTCAAAGGGATACCTATGATTATACGCACAATCAAGTTAGAACTTATAATAGGAATAAAAATAAGGATAAAAATGGTTTTAGGTACCCCCAGACTTTACAAGAAAAAATTTACCATCATAAGAATAACAATAAACCATTCTTTAAAAATTATAAGACTAGTATTCATGGTGGAGACAAGAGATTTCAAGAGACTCCAAAAAGATATAACACCAGTGGTCAGAAGAATAAATTTAGGAATCATGCCTCCCTTGATTATGGCACTGCTAATAATACAAATAAGACCTCTGTTGAAATCACCAATAATACAAAGAATAGGGTTGAAATCACTAATATAAACAGAAGTGGGGATAACTCTGGAGTGGAGGTTGTATCCGGTCACAGGGTTGATCCCAATTCTGGATTGGACACTAGGGGACAGGGTGAAATCCTTGTCTCTCCTTGTCCAATGCCCCCAGTTAAACCAAAGGGACCATCAACATTTTCTACCACTGGTGCTAGATCGAAAACTAGAGACTCTGTCAATTTTTTAGAGAATGCGAGGGGTCCGCATCTGGTATTATACAATCACTACGAACCCCTCTCACAAAATGCTTACAAAAGACACCGAGAGCACGAGGAAGGAGAGGAGGCGTCAGATCCAAAAAGGGCCAATTAGTGGATAGCTCTATATGTCAGAGTGAAGCTATTTTCAATCTGACAGAACGTACACTCACCCCTTCGGAGAGAAAGCTTCTGTCCAAGGGGTTGAATTTTGCCCCGGACACTGGTCCCAATTTATATGATCTCTTTGTGGAATTAAATAGATTTATCCGTACACTATGTAGGAAAAGATATTTTTTATCAAAAAAATTTAATAAGGATAAAAATGTAAACCATAAGAACAATTTTGATATGGAAACCAATCCCATAGTATTGGATACAAACAAAATAGATTGTATCCATATTTTGGAAGAACTCCAGATGGAGGGGGGGATATCTGATCAGTCAATAGATATTTTTAACATTAATCAATCAAGTCAAATACAAGTAGACAGATCCATATTCAAGAAGAAATCCCAATTTTTTCCTATACAACATAAAAGCACTTCTATACAAATATTTTACAAAAAAACTTTGGACGAGTTTAGAAAATTATGTACGAGAAAACAGACGTTTAGTAAAAATAACCTTACAGTCCAAGAGAAATCAGCTCTTAAGTTACTTAGAGAGGATCCCTCCCTTGTCATCAAGCCTGCTGACAAGGGAGGGGTATTGTTCTCCTTAGTAGAGAGCAATACATTACAGAGGCCCTCAGACAGCTTACCGATGTAACATATTATCAAGTTTTGAATAAGGATCCAACTTCTATATTTTTGTTGGAACTAGAGATGCGCCTCAATTTGGCTCTTGGGGAGTCTATTATTACCAAGGATGAATTTAATTTTCTTTTTAATAAATTTCCGATCACTCCTATTTTATATTTACTCCCTAAAATTCACAAATCACTTACTAATCCACCTGGTCGTCCCATTATCTCTGGTGTTGGGTCCCTTACCTCTAATCTGTCCTTTTTTGTCACACCTATATATATATATATATATATATATATATATAAATATATATAGCTTACACAACACACGTCAATAATCAAGATATATAATACGCAATATTGGGTACCATACTTAACAAACACAATTGAAACAGCAGGTTGTCCCAAGCCAACTAAATATATATAGCTATATATACACACGTCAATAATCAAGATATATAATACGCAATATTGGGTACCATACTTAACAAACACAATTGAAACAGCAGGTTGTCACAACCCAAGTCAACACACCAAGATGCAACTACAAAATTTCTCAAAAGGAAAAAAAACAAGCCCAAAAACCTCAACCAGCGGCAAGCGAAAAAAAAGCCCAATTCCGCTTGTTATAAGCGGACTTGGCAACTATGTTGGTGAGAGATGAAGAGGTGTAAGAGAGGGTTTCACAGAAAAAGAAGAATAGGAAGTAAATAAATGAGAAGGTGTTCAGGATAGGGTAAAGAGAACAGTGGGGTGGGCTAAAGAGTACAGCAGGAAAAGTGTATACAAAGAGCAATGGGGGAGGAGCTAAAGTGTACAGGAGGAGAGGTGAATACAAATAACAACGAGGGAAGAGCTAAAGTGAACAGTAGGTAGATATGTATAGAGATAACAATGGGGAGAGAGGGAACAGTAGGTAGTGGGGTTATATTGGGAATAGTGGAGAGATGAGTATAAAAGAAAACTTTGGGGTGGAGTGCAGTGGAAAATAGCTAATGAGAATATGGGGGAAAGTGTATGGTGAAGATAGTGGGTTTGCAATAAGAATAAGTGCAGGAGTTAAAAAAAATAAAGAAAAGAAAATACTAGATCTGCACCACCTCTGCTGTCTGACAGCCAAGAGTGGACCTCCAAAGTAGTGCGCCCAATCCTGAGCAACACAGAGTAGCCAGCATTGTGACCCAGCAAAAGATAAGTGGTATTTCTTTTCTTTTAACTATTACGGTATGATAATTATATCAAATGGAGTGGGGGCAGCTAATAAAAAAAAAAAAATACAATGAATAAAAAAAAAACACCTATTGATAACATGCAGTTTTTAGTGTTTTTTTTTATGTGGTTTGATTTAGTCTCTCACACAGACATCATACACATTACACACCAATTGTTTATTTAAAGAAAATACATATTTTTTAATGAAAAAATTAATAAAAGTTATGTTTTTTCCTGGTAAATTAATAAAAACAAATATTTTTTGGCAAAGCAATTGGTGTGTGATTGATTTGCAAGGTCTCAAGTAGAAAAATCTAACTAAATCAAAAAACAAACTAAAAAAATTATTTGGACATTGTTTGGTGGGGCCCCTTTTAATTTTTTCACCTAGGGCCCCATAAAACCTAGGGCCGTCTCTGTTACTGGGTGGGGTGCGGCCACCTATATACACTGAATCACCAATTAAATATATGTTAACCCTATGGGCCACTGCTGTGGGCTTGCCCCCCAGGTTAAACTTTGCCAGCCAGCCCCTGGTTGCAAACAGTATTAGAGTTGAAAGGTGGCATTTCTCAGCCCAAGTCTAAATAACAGTGTATAAGTAAAGCTGGTCAGTATCTGTATGCAGTAAACAAAAGCAAAGATATATCCCGCAGTGGCAAACAAAGGATTTTGATAGGGGGGTTTTCAATGTGTGTAATGCATGTGGAGTATTTTAGCATACCTCCCAATATTTTGGAGCCCAAAAACATGTCTAATAAACTCTGCCCCCATCTCGCACAAGCTCTACTCCCGTCCTGTCCCGCCCCCATTGTCATGCTGCACGGGTCAAAAATTTATATAGTAATAAAAAAAAAAAACCCTGCCTCCAGTGTAGCCCACTTATCGGGACAAACTGGAAAGCAGTTGGAACAGCATGCCCAGTGGCGGAAATCCTGGCAGATACCCCTCCCACACTGTACAATTATCATGCTTCCCCCGCCCACTTTAGTGGGTGAAGGGGAAGCACAGCCCATTTCTTCTGAAATGGTATCATACGGAACTAACATAACACTAGCATAACATCTGGAGAGGGAATGTGTGTGTAAGTGACCTAACATACCTAACTCTGGATCCGGTCCATTGCTTGGATTAGAATCTTTTATTTCCAAAAGCATGAGTTGCATTTTTTGGCAATATGCTGCAGTTGCCATACTGTAATAGTGTGTGTATATATATATATATATATATAT
>WWET01001109.1:262056-281406 GCA_011038615.1 Limnodynastes dumerilii | reverse complement strand
ATATATATATATATATATAGATAGATATATATATATATATATATATATATACTTCAACAACAATATAAATAGGATAAAAATACACATGCAGTTAACGCCAATGGATTAATTATCTTTAAATTCATACAATGCTAGCTTTGAAAAAAGCTTCAGTGGATAATTACATCTAACTCAAACAGATTAAAAATAAAATCAATACTCTATGTCAGGGTTGCTAACTTTTACCAGCTTCCCTCCGGGAGATCCTGGAAGGGAGCTAGAGATACATGCAGGGGGTGGGGCTCAATGACGTGATTTAAGCGTCATTAAGCCCCACCCCCTTGAATAATACTTACCCGTTTTTAGCTGTAATAGGGATTGGGGCAGGACTTGATGGCACAAAATTGCGTCATCAAGTCCCTCCCTGGCCCTAGCAACACTAGTATACTAGTGTTGCTAGGCAGGGGGGCAGGACTTGAGGCCGTGGTATCCCGGGAGATTTGCAGGCTCTCCCGGGATACTGGGAGAACTGCCCTAATTTCGGGAGTCTCCCGGACATTCCAGGAGAATCGGCAACCCTGCTCTATAATGACCTGGCAAGTGACAAGTCTCTTGTTGTAATTACATAGAGAACTTAGGCGGCAGATTATTGTATCAGTAGCAATTATCTGTAAGTGTTAAGTGATCATATCATAGTTCATCAATAATATGCAAATATTTATAGATCTTACCGTTACTCCAAGAACACGGGAGACCAGCTATTGCAGTAGTCACTTCAATGCTGATAGTTCAACTGTCCTATGTTGTGATGTCCGGATCCAGCAATAAATAATGATCCTTGATATCTGCTCCAAATTACGGGACTAACAGATGGATATAGCCCCAATTGACCGCCCAGCTCACAAGAGTTAACCTGCCGGAGCTTTTCCCACAGTGCTCCGATTAGTAAGACCAAGGTCCAGATTTACTAAGCTGCGGGTTTGGAAAAGTGGAGATGTGCCCATAGCAACCAATCAGATTTTAGCTGACATTCTCTAGTATGTAAAAAGAAAGTGAGAGCTAGAATCTGACTGGTTGCTATAGGCAACATCTCCACTTTTCCAAACCTGTGGCTTAGTAAATTTGACCCCAGGTCACCATTTAAATGGCATCCTGTGCACCCGCCTGGCGTTAATAAAAGAATAAGAATAAATTCCTCTCCACTGGATGTATTACAATACTGCCAATAGTATAGATTGGACCCAGGTACCGGCCTGACGTGTTTCATCTCATTAGATGATTTCAGCAGAGGTATATAGTAATATTCCCTGTTGTATATTTTTGCATAGAAAAGTTTAACACATGCATAAACACTGCAAAAATGTAATATAGACTTATTGAAAATTATTTTACAAAATATTGAACTTTCCATTATGACTTCTCATACATTCACAGTACACATGCTAATGTATGTCTCTGCAGGTATGTCAGATGATCCTTACAACATACCTCCTAACATTTGAGAATTTGAAAGAGGGACAAAATTTTGCGGCCTGGTAGAGGGGGTGTCTCCTGTACCACCCAGTGGGTGTGTCTGGAAAAGTATGTGTGTCTTATACAGCCCAGACCAGCGGGTCTAGTGTCTGCCCAACACCAGAGGGAAGGGGGGTGTTGGGTCCAATTGTTAAATATTATTGATGATAGGAGTAATTGGGAGATAGTTGGAGCAGGTGATGTGGGATTCTGGACCTGCAGCTGTGGCCTCATAGTGGTGGAAAGTGATAAAGGAACCCCCTCCACTGCTGCAGTCAACCTCATGTTACTTTAGCCAAGTTAACCACCAGTCTAACTGGGCCTGGTCTTCACTAAAGCCCCTTATATGGCAGACTCATATGGCTGTCACTCAGCAGGTTGCAGTCCCCGGTTGTGGCTCCCAGAGTAGCGAGGAGGAAACATATCACCGTGCCAGATGAGGATGAGGAGATACTGATCCGGGACTGAGAGCAGACAGGCACAGTACACGATGAGACACACTTATAACTGGAACACAGACTAGAATCATGTCCAGAACACAGAAAACAGATTCCTGGAGAAACTGGGACAGGTACTAAGAGAACATAGCTTGTGGAGAGCCAAGTACACAGGAGAATAAACAGATATCTGGGTAGGAATACACATAAATGGGTACAACAGAAATAGGAAGGATCCAGGGTTCAGAGAAATATACAAGGCAACCAGGAGGTCAGGAAATAGGAACAGACACCAGGGATGTGCAGAGAGACTGTACATAAACAAACAGCATGACAAGTTGTAAACAAGAATCTAGAAGCTAGCAGGGATAACATCAAGAAAGCGAGAAACAATACAGGAGGCTACAGTCGAAGTGCGGGCTCTATCAGTAACGGGTGAGGCCTCAGTAATTGCAGGCTGGCGAGTGTCACGGTCAGGGCTACTACCCCAGAAGCCATGCTTAGGGGTGTGTGCTCCAAAAGGCACAAATGGAGAGAATGGTTCACTGGTCACTGTTGACCATAATTCTGTGATGTTTGGAAAAGCTGTAAAGCTCATTTTACTCAAAGTTTCCCCATTTGATAGCCTTACCTTGATGAGAATGTTTTATTTTATTCAAGCCACCTCTGGAGGTATATTAAAATGTTAACAAAACCCATTACTGTTTTATTTAAAGCTCTGCATGTTTAGATTCAAAATAATCTCTCAATAAATAATGTAAAAGGATCAGATCCAGGCTTGGATCAGAAAATACCTGCAATCCAGCATTCATACACGCTGCATTCCCAGAACAGACCTGGATCCTCTGGATCAAGATTTCCATATTCTATGCATAGGCGTATCTATAATGGGTGCAGGGTGTGCAATGCAATGCAATGCCACAGAGCCTCTCAGAACAAGGGGCCCTGTGGCATGCATCCTGCACCCAGGGTTGGCAGGGGAGGGGGGGCCATTCAGCATCTATTTCTTCCCTCTAAGATGAGCCCCCCTTCCCTTGCAGTAAGACTGTCCCTATTCGCGGGCCAAAAAAGGGGTGGGGATTACAGTGTAGTTAGGCTCCAGGCCGTATTCAGAGATCGGCGATCGGGCTGCAAATATACGCATCTAAGTCTCAGGTCGGAGCAGGTTACTCCCACCAGAGTGGCCACTCCTGGCCAGACCTAAACTTAGACCAGCATTGACTTGCCCTATCTGGCCGCACTCACTTCCGGCCTTATGTGTATTAGTTGTGTATATTACCTGCCCTAACTCTATAAGCGCGCCCACTTTCCCTCATCTCAATGCCTCCCCCCGCCCATATCTATGCAAATCCTTAGGTCCGTATATTTCCGCCGCACTTAGGGTCGCATTATTCCCCACCCAATTCACAAGTCCGTCCCTTAGCCATTTCCGACCTTATCCTCTATGTAGATGGCGTATCACTATTACTAAGCATGCACAGTTGATGCAAAATCGATCCGATCCTAAAAGTACGCATGGAACTTTCGTTAGAAGCGGATCTCTGAATACGGCCCTCCGCCTCTTTTGAGGTCCGAGAATTGGGACTGTCCTGTCTCAGGTAAGGGGGGTGGGAGACGGGGGCCCATGTGCAAATCCTGCACAAGGGTCCTCTCACTTCTTAAAATGCTTCTGATTCAGTGCATTTCTTGCAGCAGGATGTGGATGTCATTAAGTGAGAGGCCTGTTAATAGTACAATGAGGACATACAAAATGTCCTTCGTACAATCCAGACTTTGGATCTGTCTAAAGTACCTATATCCTTCAAATAAGCAGGCAAATTTGACAAAAAAAGCAACAAACCATGATTAATAATAAGTCAGATTTTTATTTCACATTCAATATTATTTAATTTTAGCAATAATATCAATTTAATTAATTAAAGGGCTGCTAAAAGTAACATGAGCATGTTATTGCATGACATCAGCGGTAGGCTTTTCAATAAAGAAGATATGTCCTTCATCTACATATCCCATTCAGGGGAGTTTTCTTGTCTAAATTTATACTGACTTATGGAATGGATTATATAATTTATCAGAAAAGAAGTCACACTTGTATGTATTTATAAACTTGCTCAAAAGGGCCTCTAAGCTTAAAATTCAAGTTGCATTCATTCATTCAAATTTTTCAAACATTGCCATAAAGAAGACTGTGAGTATAGTAATAGTAATGGTATTGTTGGTAAGTATGAAGCAATTTGAATTTAGGTTTAGTGGCTTTAAAATCATTAGTGGGGCTGATCCACTGTTTGAGAATAAGGGAAAAACAGATGAAAGTGTACAACTAGGCAAAAACAATGTTGCGATGTGTAGGAAGAGGGGGATGGGGCAAATTTAAACAGTGCAAACATTGATAAAGTTGAAAGGTGATTTTTACTAGCTCAACTGTATTATACCAGTATAATTAAACCAGATGAATCCAGTGGTTCATTAATTTTTTTGTAGTTTGAGGCACCCCTAGTTTGAATTTTTTCTAGGAACCCCTAAGCCAAACAAAAATAAAGCTGTCCCATTTATGTAGTGATGTCCAAACAACCTAATAGGTAAGGACATTGGACTGGATCCAGACTAGCCATTTATGAGAGTTTTCAGCTCTGTGTGAGTAGAAAATGACAGCAAATGGCGAGTGCGCAAGAATTCCTATGAGGCTGGGCAGATGGGTGCACCCTATGTACAGCGTGTACACATGAGGGAAGGGGAGGTGTGAAAGACTTGGGACCAGATTCACAGATACGCGTGTAATAAGTACGCATATATGCGCACGTATGTTACAAGGCAACACCCATGACACTCCCCTCGCTTGGACGGATTTTTGGTGATTGACGACTCCATAGGGCGACCTTAACTCTACGGGCGTATTAACATGCCTAAGTTACTTACGTACGTGCGTACATTACTAACCGCGCCCTCAAAGGGCCAATTAAATGCCTCCCCCCACCCACTTTCACGTAACTTCGCAAGTACGGAAGACAACCATGCCCCTCCGTATATCACTAAGTACGATTTTGAAATCAGTGCCTAATGGACTTCCGTGCCTAAATCCTATGTAACTTGCGTAAAAAAGTTACTACACATGCGCAGTTAATCCAATCCTAAAAAATACGCACGGAAAAAGTAACAAAATCGTATCTGTGAATCCGGTCATTGGTTATATACAGGGCTGCTGCCAGATATTTTGGGGCCCGGGGCACATCCTCCGTGCACTGCCCCCCTATGCGTCATCATCCATGACATCACATGGGGGCTTGGTGCCGCAGACTTGCATTAACAGCAGGCCGATGTGCAGCAAGTATCAGCAGTAGGATAACGCCGATACCTGCTTCTGGATAGCCATGGTAAGTATCTATGGGCCCCATCAGCTTCGGGGCCTGGGATAGTAGCCCCAGCTGTCCCACCCCTGATGGCAGCTCTGGTTACATATGATCTCACTTTCCACACCAGCCTCATTTTTAGTGGTAGGGTCCTTGTGTCAGAAGTCTGATGCATGCAATGAGTGTAGTCTGCTGTCACTGGAGCTAAAAACGAAGCGGCAGCGGAATTCTGGATCCATCCCATAACTACTTATGAGTTGTTTACAAAAATAATCCACATAAATTTAAATAAATACCTAAGTTCCCATCAGCATAGCACAGCCTCCCAGGCTTTTTTAGTTTGAACTTCTGTGTTTTATTTTTTACAAACAACTTAAGTATTTAGGTCCAAGTTTGGGTAATGACAGGAGGAAAGACTGTACTGCCTTAATGTAACTTGGATCAAATCAGCCTGGTGCAGCCTCTCATTTATTAGCAAGCAAGGAGCTGCAGGAGAGAGGCTGTGTTACAGCGATGAGACTGTCAGCATAGCACAATACCAGGAATTGTCCATGGATTCATGGCCCCTCCAGGAGTGAGCTGTGGTACCCCAAGGTGGAGCACACTTTAGGAACTGTTGGATTAACAATAAAGCTTTGCAGTCTTTACATTTTATGTGCACAAGCAAAGTGTTTTACCTGCATGCAAAATAGTGGCAATTCATTTTTTTCTCTCACTTTGCAACATTGTTTTGCTTAGGCCAGGGTTGCCGACTCCCAATATTTGGGGAGTTCTCCAGGTATCCCGGGAGATCCAGCAAATCTCCCGCAAGCCCTACCAGCAGTGCATAACTACTGAAATCCCTAGTGTTATTAGGGATGTGCGGGGCATGATGACATCATTAAGCCCCACACATCCCTAGTAACACTAGGGATTTCAGGAGTGCATGACAGGGGCGGGGTTTAATTACGCGATTTGTATAAACCATGTCATTAAGCCACACCACCATGCAGAAATCTATGGCTAGCCTCTGGGTTCTCCCGGAGGGAAGCTTTAAAAGTTGGCAACCCTGGCTTAGGCTTACACTTGTTTTGCCCTTACTGTCAAACTCTGAATCAGCCCCAATGTGAGCAGGTAAAATGTTATGAAGCAGACTGTCTATTAATTTTGACAAGTATTCTATAAACAAATTACACCAACAATTCTACATCACATATTAATTCATACATTTCCTTCACTTAATTTACTAACATTACAAATTTACGTTGACACATTATGCCGTAATTACTGCCTAGCAAGAACCCTGCTTGAAATATTGGTGTCATTTAGTTTTTTCAAGTTGTACTGTAATAAGAAGACTGTTCAATGTGCCTTAGGTCATATGTGTTTGACTCCTTAGTAAATGTCATGTTTATATATTGGAGATATCCAAGGTATAAAATAGTTCCATATTTTAAAATGTGAGCAATAATGCAAAATTTATTTTTACTGTATGCCATCATAGTGATTTAAATATAATGCTTTATTTCATAGAGCACACTTATATGTTGTTTAATCACTGTATTCGTTACTACGTTTTTAAGAATCACTTATATCACTTTATGTTCCCCCAATCAGATAATTGAGATATAACTACCTTACCTCTTTATTATAAATAGACATGTTTAAAGGCCCCCATTTCCCTGCAAATTTTGAACCATGCAATGTATAGCTGTGTAATATTCAGATTTTGTTTCTCACGTTTATTAGTACGTTTATGTCTTCAAAAGTGACATTTTTTAAAGACTGGATAATGACCAGAGAGAGAAAATGCTAATTTAGTCCTCTCATCTGTTACATAAAATATTTAGAGACTGTAAATGCTATGATATAATACTGAAACATTTTATGAAATATATCAAGAACTAAGAAGTTCACCCATTTCTGAAATCTGCTTGCAGAATTCGGGTGATTTGCTTGCAGTGAATATGCGTGCACCAGATGTTCTGCATTAGAACTGCTATCACCCGGAACTCCGATAGGTTTTCTGTGCAGGAGGGCAGTACTCGAAATCCGCATGCAGATTAAGGTAAGTGGGCGGCGGATGGAAGATCCACACGGATCTGCATTCAGACGGATGTTAAGGCACATGAGAGGGGAGTTCACTTCCCTCTCATGTGTGGACATACAGACTTCTGCATGGACAGAATGCGGGCAGAGGTCTGGATATGGGCCATGGTTGCAAATCCTAAAATCCCACACATCTGTGCTTTACTAATAAGAATCAGTGAAAGAAGATGCTGATACTGATTTACACTGAGAAGAAAAAACATTTCATTTGGGACCAGAGGTGTAACTAGGGTAAGTTTAAGAGGGCACATGCCCTGGGCGCTGATGGGCACCCAGGTCCAAGGGGACACCATAATTACATTTCTGTTATTTTTTTTAAAACAGTATAATAAGGAGTGGGGGCACATTTTTTTAAAATTTGCTCTAGGTTCCATCAGTCCTAGTTTGGGACTCAAAATTGATTTAAAAACATGTTTTTTCATTTATCTAATAGTGTAGTGTACCCAACATAATACGGACACCAGGGGTCAGTCATGTGCAAACTGTTACACCTAAAACTGACACAAATGTGTATTTTTTTATCTGAGCATCATTAGGAAATTGTGTAAACACACCCATACTGCACACCACTTGAATTCCAATCAATGCCATTTGGTTGCAAGGTAATGTTACTTAGTTTCTATATAACTTATTTGCTTAAATCTGTTTTTTGAGCATACACAGCACAAAACAACGCCAATTATGGAAAAAAAAACGCTAAATAGTCATAGGTGAGAGTCAGGCCCTCGTTGTCATGTCCAATGCAGGAAATGCTTCTTCTATTCATAACATTCTGCACTACATAAGAACAGCTTCATTAGAATAGAGGATCCATACAAGGATCCATAGTCTTCTAAATGCATTTATATTTGGATCTTTTTAATTTGTACTTTTTTCACAATAAAAAAATATTGGGCTCTGGAAATAAAGATACATCAGTTCTTAATCCAAGTGTAATATATATTACATTAAAGAGTTTAGGCATGTATTTTATCTACCGTATATTTAAATGGGGCAAATAAAGTAGTTCAATTAGTGATAAAATAATTTATAATGTCACCTTCAAATTGCTTTTGATATTTAATGCACCCATTGTAGCTTGTTAGAAAATGAATGTTTCTGCAATAGGCACTGCCTTAGCTTGTAGGAGCAAGTGTCTGACATGGTAACAGCTTCACAGGTGTTTTGTATAGTTGCTTTCTTTTGGAATGAACTAGATCTCATGCATATCTCAAATGAGTTCCATCCAATTCAAAGCAAAGCAAACAAGTGGAAACCGTGACATTTTTGGTCTTAACTAAAGCATCTTTACTAACTAATATAAAATATCAGAGTCAATGAGGACATGCATATAATGCCAGAGCTGACACAACTAAATGGAATGGTGGTCTAAGTGAAAAGAGCGGAAGAGCTAAATGTGAAACATTTGCATCTTTTATATACACCAAATATTTTCGAGGATTTGTGGCAACTCTTTTGCTGTTCTGGGGGTTGACAGATAATCATGGCAACAGAAGCATCGTGAAGAATTAGCTCCATGGCAGATCATCTGCATAGTCGCTCATACTCTCCCTAAACAACTGCTGCAGGGCCATGCACTAGCAGCTCCATCCTGGAGAAATAGGTACTGCTATATATGTGCAGTATTTTCCCACTCATAGGAAATTAGTGTCACTCTGATCCTCCAGCACTGATGACCAATATACTATGAACACGACTATAGTTTCCTTGTATAGAGAACATCAGACACGACACAATTATATGGTGGCAACCCAACCTTCACTGTATACACATTCAACAATACCCTGTACAACAATATAATAAGATTGTCAAAATTGATCTAAAACCATTACAAAATATCCACCTTTAGGATGATTTTATGTACAAGCATTTACACCAGATAGGCTCTGGTCTGTGCTCTGACACAGTAGTGTTGTTTTGCCTTAGGGCATAGTGATTTGAAGATAAAGGGCCTGATCCAGAGGCAAAAGCAAATGGTCATGCTGTGAGCGTGCCATTAATCCGAATGCAAAACATGGGTGAGCTGTGTGTGATACTAGGCGAGTACGTTAGGTAGTGTACAGATATAAAGCAGCCAAGCTCAGTGCAACAATGTGACTAGAGACATTGCATATCTCCAAGACTATGAAATTGTAACGTAATGGCTTGAAGCAGGTCATGGAGTGTCCGTCCCCTGGACTTAGACATGGCCTGTGTATGGTGCAACTGTACTGAAAAACTGGGTGAGTTCGCCCTTACTCTACATTGGCTACATGCCCTCACCTCTACCTGTCACAAAACGCCCATAAATGGTTGTTGGTCTGAACTCTTTATTGCATGCACACCGTTTCTGCAAATGCACATTACACGCATTAAACCATGGCATCATCTCTGGATTCACCCTGAAGATGTCTTATGGTGAGAGTTTATAAAAAAAATACCAACCATATATTTATAGTCACATTGGTTATGGTGCTGTTGCTTCCTACATGTTTAACATTGTTTCATTAGCATATAAGTAGCTATTATAAATAATGGTAAAAATATTCAAGCATTATGCTGTTGCTATTGATTAAATGATCAGACTTACTTGAATTGAATGAACAAATGATGGCTTGGTGGTTATTTTTAGAAACTCACAAAGACATAAAGTGTAGTGTTTGGTTTGTTTGTTCTTTTAAATCGGCCTTCTATAATATAATATAATGGAATGACATTAAAATTGTAAGAATGATAAAATTGGTAATAATCTGGCACAATGCCTTTATCATAAAGTGGTTATCGCTTTGTATAGTCTCTGTTACTGTGACTTTTACTTCTACTGCTTTATTATTAAATTCCATTCATTTTACATTTGTATACCAGCAATTTTAAATTTCCAAATCAAACTCTTCTGATTTGCAGATATCTGGTTTGTATCAGTATGTTAGTGAAATCCTTCCGTACACTGACACCAGGGCACATAAAAGTAAGTAAAGATTATAGAATTATTTCACTATTGTTGGCAGCTAGGTTTTACTGTACCACCTTCAGCAATAATTTATAGGAATAGTTGCATATGGAATACGTGTATACAAGCATGTGGTGAACTTTTTTAGGCTAGCACCACTGTAGCCTTACTAGTCCTACCACACTGTAGCCTTACTAGTCCTACCACACTGTAGCCTTACTAGTCCTACCACACTGTAGCTCCAGCAAAATATGAGCATCATAATGACACAGGGACAGTGAACCTTTATCACTGACAAAAGCATCATGTAAGCATCTACCACAATACTAGCTACAGCTTTGTTGACAGTGGAAACAGTTGTACATTATTTCATCACTTAATGCAACCAACAGTTTGCTACAGGTCATAGAAATTAGGACTATACAGCATCATTCTTTATAGTCCTTATAAGGCTGTCACTCCTCACTCTACAATGTTGGAATGTAAATCCCTCCTCTGACACATTCTTATTTTGTTTACTTGTTTGTCTTTTTGGCTTTGTCCCACACTAGTCTACATTCTCCAACCAACTTACTTACGGTAAACTTTATCCTATCAGGGAATAACCAAAACCATCATAAATGCTTTAAAAACAATATTATCCTTAATGAACTATTTCTGTGCTTACTCAAAATGTATAGTGCAAAATTCAATTTATATCCTATTTCGGGTACTATGGAAGTTACTTTATACCTTCACAACAACCTCACTTGTAAGATCTATAGTAGGTATTATATCGTCATGCATATAATATGCATTCATATGATTTAATAAGGATTAATAAACTGTAGTTATTTAAATATAAATCAGTCCTATGTAACTGAAATGCATCAAGTAAGACAATTAGTATCCAAATGGTTAATAATCTGATGATTTAAAATTATTATTGTTCTCGTAATATTTTCTACTGATAAATATGAAAACTATAAAATTATAAAGACTTATCTACTAGTGATTATTGATTATAATAGAACTTGGCAGGCAGATACCACTGCAGTTGGTTTCTTTCTTTGTAATACATTTTTTTTTCCTTTAAAAAGATTAACTGTTGTTGTTCATCACACAATAACAGTTGTGAAGATACATACACATTTATCATAGAAGAATCTTTTTATAGATCCTTTTTTATGTGTCCTGGAAGGAGCTTTTTCCTTTTATTTATTACTTTTATGTTTTTGCATGGCTATTATATACACTTTTTCAAAGAAATGATTTGCTGCCATGTGTTTTGATAGCATAAGACAGCCAAATGATGAATAACAATGATTGCTAAAAAAATTTTATTACAAATTGTGAAATATGAACTGTGTATGAAATACTGCTTGTAGCATTGAAGTGAGTGCCAGGCACGTTTAGTTAGATGTAAAACTGAGCCTTACAACTTAGTTAAGAAAAGTGGTCCGGATTCACAGTTATGTAGTTTTCATCTTGCGTACGTTGTTTTAAGAATTGAGGTACTATGCATGCGTCGTGGCTTATTTACGCTATCTACGTACCATTTCTGTACATAGATTGCGTAAGTGCGGTCTTTACGCAATCTACGTACAGAAATGGTACATAGATAGTGTATATAAGCTACTACGCATGCGAAGTAGCTCAGTTTTTAAAACAAAGTACGTAAGACGAAAACTACGTAACTACGGACCAGTGTCACATGTAAATTTCAAGCTAATAAAATGCTGTGTTTAGATATTTAGACATATTTATATGTGTAAAGTGGGGCCTCACTATTACAGATTATCATTGCTGGTTATGAACTCATTGAACAAATGGCCTTTTTCTTTCTTTTCATCGCACTTACTTTTGTGTTTGCTATTAAATAAGCCAGTGTCTGGAAAAATGGTTAGGGACAAGCCTAACAGTGAGAGACAAAGGATTAGAAAGGGAAATAAGCAGTAATAAAAAAAAGGTGGGTGTTTTTTAAAGAAAAAATCTAATATGAAATACAGAAACAGATTGTTCTCTTATATGAGAAAACTGCAAGGTAGCAATATTCTAAAAACTATATACATTTCAGATGGATCATTATCTATTTGATCGAGAGTTCAATGCTTCGGTTTTTAAAATGCCCACCAGAGTAATATAAAGCGATTTCTGTTCTGTATACATACTAAATGTACATGCAACTTGTCACAAGTGTAATGTAACTTTAAAAATCAGCTAGTGAGGCCGATGCATGTATACAATTACAGGATTAGATTAGCCCATCATTTCTGCAGGTTCAGTGACCAGCCTAGAGCCATCCCATGAAGTCTTGAACTGTTCAGGAACAGGAAATTCTTTCTGCAGAGAGACAAAACCAACAGAGAGAAATTAGATAAACTCAGGGATACCATACATAAACTTTAGGCTGAAACTGGATAAACTATTAGATCTTTAGACAAGCCAACATCATGAACCTCTCACAGAAAGTTGTTGTTCTAACAAAGAGTTACAAATTACAAAGAGTTCACACACATTACAGATGGTCCGGGCTTCTTTTCAGCAATTGCTCTCTTTCTGTAGATTTACAGTGTAAGGATAAAATAAAAAAAACTAAGTATAAACCTAAAGTGCAGCAGAAACTCCTCACTAGTAGGAGCTTAAATGGCAACAGAAAGTCATTGCATTGTAAAGATGAGCAAATAAATTGTAGCATAAGTATCAGAGAGATAGAATTATAAAAATTAGTCTACAGCAGTACTGCAAAAGCAAAGTTCTTGTTCTTGTTATACCCCAGGACTAACATTACTTCTGCATAATTTCTAATCACATGACTCCCCCTACTGATTGCAGAGCCTGTATATAAATGGGTTTATGAACTGCCTTATTTCGACAGGGCCATTTCCTACAAGGATGCCATGACTAGGGACCTAAAATGAATGTCTATTTCCCGACGGAGAAAGCTGAGCGAACAGACCCAGAAGAAATCCCCAGCACCGACGAGTAAGTATTTCCCCAACTACAACCCTTATTCTAATTCTCCTCCCCTTCCATTACCCTAACCCTCCCTTACCCGCAGCCTAATTCTACCCTTCCCCTTTTACACTCCCTGCAGCCTAACCCTAAGTCTCCCCTTCTATGCTCCATCTCTTCCCTGCAGCCTAACCCTAAGTCTCCTCTTCAACGCTCCATCCCCTCTCCGTAGCCTAACCCTAACAGTCCCCCTCTAGGCTCTCTGCATACTTTACTTACTTGTCAAGTCGAGTCTCGCATCGGGTTTTGCGTCAGTTGCGGGGTCGGAAATGTCGTAAAGCAATAAATGGGTAAGTTGCCGAAAAATAGATCTTTTGGCATACTTACCCATTCAGTATTAAATGTTTCTAAATGAATACATTTTTGAGACAGTCGATAGCCGACAATTAGGTTGAGCTTTTTTTGTCCAAAATGTCTCTGAGCATTGGACTTGAAGCTCTAAAGGTGGGGGCAAACGTCTGCTTCTCCCTGGGAATCTCACAGTAATTTGCAATTGGGATCTCCCGACATTGCAGACAATGGGTTAAAAAAATCAGCATTTACAATGAACCTCTTTGAAGTGTTTCAGAATTCCAGGCAAGGAGTGATTTCAGATTGTAGCAATGCACAGAGAGAAATTTAGGAGGACCAGTAAAATAGTGTCATGACTTTAGCTGCAACTTTTTTTTTTTTTTAATGTAACCTAGTGATACTCCCAGTGCCAGACTCTTCTATCATACATGTATTGAGAGTTTCAATATAATCTCAAGTACTTCAATAGTAAATTATTGGTTCAGAGTGTGTATTGATAAACCCCTCGTAAGAGAACACTATCTCAGTATAAAAAAACAAGTCTACTACATAAAATTGTATGCATTTTTGGTTAGTTATATCTTAATACAAATATGAATGATTTCATCATAATATAAATGTATTATAATAGAATACTGGAAGAGCTTACATAGTCTCCATTGTGCGGCACGAGGATGTTCATTTCAGATGATTTGGCACTTACGATCTCACAGTCTATTGAATTTTCACTCAGGTAAACATGGCAGCCATCAGTCTTGTTAATTGAAATGGTTGGCACTTTCCCTATGACCTTAGGAGCAGCAGAAACAGGGTTTTCAAATACTGTAAGTCCCACACTTACACAATTACATATACTAGAAGGTAAAATGACCAAATGGTAAATCCCGAGGTCCTCTGTAATATAAATATAATACAATTAATTCTTTTACTAGAGAAAGAAAAAGTATAATGGCCTCAGACCTAAGGAAATCTTTACCACATGAACTTTGGTGCCTTTTCTATAAATAGTCTTATCAATAGCTAGAATGGGCAAATTAACCAGGTAGGAGTGATCGATCCTAGTAATATAACCTCCTTGCCTGGCTTCGATGTATGTGGTAATGAGGTATATGTGTACATATGACCCATGAACAAGGCAGAGAAATTCTTGCATTGTGTATTTTAAACTCAGCACCTGTTTCTATGGCTTTATGTCCACACACTATTGTCTTCTACTAACAGAGAGAAATGCTTAGAAAAAATGTATAAAAGAATAAGTCTACTTGCAATATTGCAGCAAATAAGCCATATAAAGGCTCATAGCTAGTACCTACTGATATGTACAAAACCAAATAACCCTAAACATTCTCAGTGGAGGTTGAGGCCCCCAAAACACCCCTTATAAGTCAGAAATGCAGTTTTACCTGTATCTGAACATCTTTAGAATTAATTACTTCAACAATGCCCACAACATCATCAAATACCAGTCCAAGCTTTGTGCAGTTGTCTGGAAAACAATATAAGTAATTTCAGAGAAATCATAAATGCAAACACACAAAGCCCATAGTTTTACAAAATGTATTTTACATGACTGATGAGTTTGGGGTCAGATTTTCCTCTCCTGGATATTTTTTCTCTCCCAAGAAGAGAGTGCAGACGGGTAAACTATTTGTGCTCTACATTATCAAACAAAGGTGCAGAATATAAGATATCCCTGTTAATTCCTGTGTCATATCTGACTCAAACTATACTCAGGTTAAAACACTTATGGCCAATGATTAACAAAGATTTCCTAATTCTTTACAGACCCTTTGACTATGATGCTTTGCCAGGAACGGTCCTAAATATACACCTAAAAACTCTTATTTTAACCTTATAAAAATCTAGATATAGAAAACATATATATGGAACTAAAAGTGTAACCTCTGAGTCAGAATTGAAGGCAAATAATGTATTTTAAAAAATGCTAAGATGCTAGTGTAAAAGGCCTGTATTCAGAGTACCGGACGTATAACATATACGTCCGGTGTTTAGCGATTTTTTCTACTGCGCATGCGTAGTAATTTTTTAACGTAATCTACGTATCTTTTTCTTACGTAGATTGCGTAAATGTGGTCTTTAGCGATTTTTACTACTGCGCATGCATAGTAATTTTCTACGTAAGAAAAAGATACGTAGATTATGTAAAAAACTATGCATGCGCAGTAATAAAAATAAGCTAAACACCGGACGTATATGTTATACATCCGGTACTCTGAATACGGCCCAAGATGGCCATACACGAGTAATTATTGGTTACGTCATCCAATTATCGGAAATCAGACTACTAATTGCTGTAGTATGTAGTAAAGTTTTTTTTTTTACGCTAATGTTTATAATACGATCCTAAAATGCTTGGGTGCGATAATGATATATTTTGTCCTTCCTAAAATATATTGAACCCAGGGCAACATTATCGTGTAGTGTCTGAGAACACCTTCACCTTCCCCCCCTAGCCATAGTTTTCCCAACTCGCCAAATCCATAATTATCGGCATGTACAGCAGTAAGTATAACAACCTGGGGGGTTCATCCAAAATCTGCATTATGAATGCAGGCAAATTACATTCGCTCTATTTAGTATTTTACCTGGTCACAACATTCAGTTCAGCACACTAAAGTGGAAAGATGATGTTTTTTGTCCTATTGAGTATAAAAAACAAAATCTGATCAGCCCTGACTACAATTCAGTAACATTACCTATTATTATAGAGTTTATTTTCCCCTTGATTTGAAGTGTTGTTTTCTTGCACTTGTAAATGTAAGCCACTTGTTTCAGCTCAGTTTCAGAAATCACTAAGTTGTCTACTCCTTCCTGGTACTCCTAAAATTAGAACAATATCAGGAATAAGATCACAGCTGAAAAGAAACAGTTACCAGAGGCACTTATCCCTAATCTGAGTAAAACCTTTCACTAAATATGGTTAGTGCATTATTTACACCTAGTTAAAGTTAATACTTTAACCTTATAGATTACTGGGTTATTAGTCCCAACTAGGCCCGGTGCTAGGGTGTTCGGCGCTCCCCTGCAAATTTAAAATTTGCGTCCTTCTGTTTACAATTTAACACCTGTAACCATCCTAGATTATAGTAAACGTTATAAAAATAAATCTTCTAACAATAATTAAAGAAGGTAAATCATAGTGACCACTATAAAATACAGACAGTTTTCTAGTCTACGCTATACAATTCCTAGCTTAAAAACAGTCAAACAATAGTGACGATATATTTTATCATTCGTCTCCCCAGCTTCCGGTATCCCCCATAATGTCTCTCCAGCCCACAATATCCCCATCATCTTTTTAGCCCCTAAGTATCCCCCATCTTGTCTCCAGCCCCCTAGTATCCCATCATCGTGTCTCCAACCCTTCAGTATTCCACATCAAGTGTCCAGCCCCATAGCATCCCCATCATGTCTCCAGTCCCCCATTATGTATCCCCAGCCCCCCAGTATTCCCCATCATGTCTCCAGCACCCCAGCATCCTCCATCAAGTGTGTCCAGTCCAACCATCATGTATCTCCAGCCCCCTAGTGTTCTTCATAAAGTGTCTCCAGTCCCCCCAGGATCCACCACATGTCTCCGGCCCTCAATATTCCCAATAATGTCTCTCCAGCCCCCCACCCATCATGTTACTTACCTTTTGCAGTCTTTCCACCTTCAGTCTTCTTCTGCTCTCCTCCGCGGCGGTCCTTGAAGTGAATGACACTTATGTGGCCATAGGTCACACCAGCGTCATTCATTCAGCCACAGGAGGAGGGCTGGAGGGAATGAGTGCCGCTGGTTAACATTGTAAGGTGCTCTTACCAGAATGGGGAGAGCACGTTGCAATGTTTAACAGCTGTGTTCATGGAAGCAGACACCAATGCTGCGGAGTGGGGAGCGAGGGTGTGAGCGCCTGTGTAGCCTGGCGCCCACCCGCACCGCTTACCCCATCGCGCTGGCCCTGGTCCCAACCTTCCTCAGCACCATAAATAGAGGCTTCATAATATTTGTGTGTCTTTTTGTTGCTAGTAATAATCTTATATATAAAATTCATTGGTCCACCTGTCTGTCTATCTGTCCGTTTACGCATTCAGTCACCCCTTAACCGATTTAGATGATACCAATGCAAGGTGATCCAGTTAGATCCTGCCCAGGGTTTAGTGCGCTTAGGGTCCTGGATAGACATTCCACTGTATGGATTTGGCAGTTAGCTGTGGTGAGTATGGCACTGTTATCAATCCCCCGAATTAGGAGGGACTGTTCCAATTTGCAGGCCACAAAAGGACCAAGGCTTATGGAAAAGAGGGTGTGGTTAGCATAAATAAAGTCAGTTGTGGGCGAAGTTTGGGCAGAATAGAGATGGAGTATACAGTTGCTAAGCTGTACATATAACACTATGATAGCCAAATAACTTGAAGATTTAAACCTGGGCAACTCTGGGTACTTCTACTAGTAAACATATATTTGTAGAAAGTCAACTTCTTAAGGGAACAAATAGGAGAAACTTTGACAGTCGTTTTGCAGAGACTGTTGTCACTTTTTACTTTCTGATTTCCCAAGATAACACATCTACTAGTACTTATTTCTAGTTTATAAATACATAATGATAATGGAAGCCTGTTAAATGAATAAATTAGTGATTAGGTAAACATATCTTACCACTCTCCATTTCTTTCCTTCAAGCTCTAGCAGAGGGTTATAGGTCCGCTGAGGAGGAGAGTTCAGAGAGGTAGGGATTGGGGTATGACTTTTGGTAGGAGATTGGGCTGGTACCCCTTGGCCTCGTAACTTTGGATTCTTATGGGTTTTTTGGTCATCAGAAACATGTTTTAACCCTGCAAAAAAAAAAATCACACTTGTTTACAAAAAGTTGTGACCACAGTTTAAGTAATCAAAAACAACTATTGAAGCTGCACAGGTAAATATAATATTAATAATGAGAAATATTAGATAATTATAGGGGTGCAACCAAATGATTCTAAAAAATTGTAAACCACTACAAGTTTATTTTCCACAAGAGGGAAAAGAAAAAGCTGAGAATCTTGCTGGTGCACAGACCCTTCTAAATATAAGATCTCTGTCACATCACACTTCCGTTTTTAAAAAGGTATAAATTTTATTATAACATCAAAAAGTATAAATCACAATGATACAAATACAATAAAATGACATGAAACACCTTCCAACGAAGATATGTAGGTAAACATTGGTCCGCAAATTGCTATTAATATTGTAGGCAATCCTAAAGAGTGACAATAGATTCTGTTAATAAGTGTCTGCCAGCAAGCAAGATCATCATAATCAGATCCAAGAAAAACAATTATAGAAATATATACAATACATAGCAAGGAGATATGGTAAATGATCAGTGCCAGTGCCTAATCTAAGAATCCGAAGGCTGTCCCTGTAAAAACAGGCTCACGGCTACACTTCACCCACATGTGGGCTGGTAAATAATACCTGCACTAGTCTAATAACCTGTGGCACAAAACAAACCAGAACTCCTGCGGACAAAGAGAAGAAGCGGCTCCCGATGCACAAGGGAACAGCTGTGATACAAGAGGGCCCGACGCGTTTTGTGGTCTTTTTCAAGGGCGGTGTGTTTAAGTGCTAGCCCCTCAACCACTGGGACCCACATCATTAAGGTCCCTATAGAGTTATCAGTGAAATCAAAATCACCCAAAATGACATATTATATAACAAAGATATTGGGGATATTGGCGCACAAAAACCAAAACTCTGGCAGAGAAAATCTCGACACATTCAATCCTG
>WWET01001109.1:246249-256694 GCA_011038615.1 Limnodynastes dumerilii | reverse complement strand
AGTAGGAGCAGCAAAGAAGAGGAGGAGGAGCCAGTCCCCGCCATGGCAAGATCTGAAGATGGAACGGGGGAGACCACTGCAAGCAAGCCGACGCCAGGACTCCAATCAACAGAAGAAGATTCTTCACAACTAGCAAGGCTTCCCAAGACAGATGACAGCAAACGGTGAGTGGGAAACATTTTTATTATTTTTATTCACCACACACTACATGACACTACACTTAGTAAGGGACACGGGACCACTGGAGGTAAGTGAACACATTAGGGGTTAATATTAGTCAGGGAAAATGTTTATTTAACAGGGACACATTGTAATGTATTTCAGTATGTTTATTGTACACTGTATTTTTTTTATACACACAGCACACGCAGCGCGGTTAGAAGCCTTACCATGCTGACGCTGATATTACTACAAAACTAAGAAATGCTTAGCCTTATAGTTCTATCAGCACAGCATGGCTAAGGCCCTTTAGCCATGCAGCACTTGCTTTTTTCACACACAAAAACACATGTCAAGTATATTGACATGTTTTTTTGATGGTCAGGGATGGGAGATCACAGTAATATCGCACCTCTCTGGCTGGGATTTTTTTTTTGTGATCTCATGTCTCATTTCTTCAAATCGTGATGTTTGCCATGGCGATTTTTTTAAACACATAAATCACACGATTTGACCCTTTGTGAATGCCGCGATGTGAGTTTAGAGGGTCAAATCACGCGATTTATGGCGATTTTTAACAAATCATTTTTTGTAAATAAGGCCCTGGGTGCCTGGGGACGTGATAGTGGTTTAGTGAGATAGCAGATGTTGTAAGGCTTTATTTAGGACTTGCTCATGTGTTATTGGGAAAGGGTTTTACAATAGAAGATGAAACTTGACTTGGCTGGACAAGGCAGGCTTGACTGTACTGGACAAGGCAGGCTTGACTGTACTGGACAAGGCAGGCTTGACTGAACTGGACAAGGCAGGATTGACTGAACTGGACAAGGCAGACATGACAGGACTGGACAAGGCAGACTTGACAGGACTGAACTGGACAAGGCAGACATGACAGGATTGGACAAGGCAGACTTGACTGGACTGGAAAAGGCAGGCTTGATTGGGCTGGACAAGGATGGCTTGACTGGACTTGACCAGGACTGAAATAGAACTTAACAAGCTAGACTTGGACTGGACTTGACCAGGACTGGAGTTAAACATAGCAAGCTTGACCTGGACTGGACCAGGACTGGATGGAACTTGACTTGACCTGGACTGGACTTTACCTGGACCAGGACTGGACTGGACCAGGACCAGACTAGGCATGAGCTGGATCAGGACTTTGAGCTGGAGCAGAGCATAGACTGGACTGGAACAGCACATGGACTTGAACCGGATCATCAAAAGAACAATAGCAGCACAGCACTATTGCAAACAGGGAGAGAGACCAAGTTGTCCTGGCACTGAGGACTCAGTGCTCTGGGCTTAAATAAGGCGCCTTGGCTCAGAATTGGATAATTGGATCATGTGCTTCCCTGGCTTGACTCCGGTTGACTGCAACAGGTCATGTGCACAAATCCAAGTTGGTGGCGCCCATGCACTGGAGGACAGCGGTGTTTGGTGTCACAAAAACTGAGGATGGACATGCGGTGGACACAGCACAGGGGGCTGCCACTACTGATCGTGGCACCTCCTTAGAGCCAGAGACCAAGCACGCCTGGAGAGAGCCGCTGAAAGGTGGCTCTTGATGCGGTAATTCCTGCATTTTGTGACACCATGGACATTGGTCATGGTCATTGGACTGTCTGGGGTAGGGTGTGGCATCAATGTGTTTCAAATGAGAGGTCTTGACTTGAGCCCATACCATGTACAATGAGAGGTATTTTTCCACATCCTGGTGTAAAGAGGGCCACCAGTAATTATGGACACTCCTCTAAGGCTCTTTTGACCGTGAACAATTCTTTGTCCCCAATTCCATAATTCTTCTCAGCAGGAGAGAACTTCCGGTAGAAAAACTGGCATGGTAGCAACCTCTAGAAAGAACGGTCTGTTGAGGCATGGGTTTGTTTTGCAAACTCCTGTTTTTAAATGTTCAAAAGCCTGGCCTGCCTCAGGTGGCCAGGCAGATCCTCAGATGCTCTGCTTTGTGTGAGACACTATTGGAGCCACAACGGGGTAAATCCAGACCTACGGGCTAGTTATGTTAGAACGCGTAGCGTATTTACGCTAGGGTAATTACTATGCACTCCCCAAAGCACTCCACTCAGTCGTACGTACTTTGTCCGTTTTACACTGCCCAAACCCTGCCTTAACTTTTCCTAGCATAAGTACTGGATTTACATACATGACGGCCAAACCCAGCCCATACTGTCCAATTTAAATGCCTCCAAAGCGTAATAATGGGTGTCATATTGATGCCCCCACCGCTTCGTTAATATTTACGCTGATGGTACGTACGTTAGGAGTTACGTGGTGTCACATCTGCCGCAAGCATGCGCAGTAAATACAAATAGCCGATTTGACGTCATCGACTAGCGTAAATACGCTAGCGTACTTAGCTCAGGATCTGGCCCAACATCTTTATTGATTGCATTTAAGCCCCTGTTGTCAATACACCGTCGGAGGTCCCGTTTTCTTTTTTTGCAAAGAAGAAGCCCACACCGGCAAGAAATCTGGACTTTTGAATGAAGCCTTGTATCCTTGCAACCAGAACGTATCCATTGACTCATTGACGGACAATGGATACATTCTGCCTCTAGGAGGTGTTTTTCCAGGCATCAGATCTATGAGACAATCCCACTTGCGATGTGATAGCAAGGTCTCAGCCTTGCATTTACAGAAAACATCCATGAAATGTGTGTATTGAGGAGGAATTCCTGGTAGCGCATTTTCAGGTCTAGGGGGACTGTTTTAAGTGGTGATTTCAGAAGTGGCAGCAGCCACTGAAACTACAGACTTAGGAGTGACTGGCCACAGGCAGGACTTAAAACAATTAGCACCCCAGGACAGTATTAACAAGGTATCTCAATCGATGGTAGGAAAATGCAGTCTAGTCTCGGCCAGGGTAACCCTAGGACTGCTGGACAGATTGCTGAGGGCAACAATAGGAAGGATAATATTTCCGAATGAAGTGCACCAACTTGAAGCTGAACAGAGGTTGTACAGAATTGCAGCAGTATGGATCCAATATGGCTGTCATCAATTGCATACAAAACCAAGGGTTTTTCCAGAGGCTTGGTAGGTATAGCTAGTTTCACCACGGTCTCTGCTGACAAAAAGTTGCCCGCAACCCCAGAGTTCACAAAAGCAGTTAGCACATGAGACTGTATGGCATGTACCAGGGTTACTGGCATACACAGGAGCTGATTAGAACCTTCAGAGGTAATAGGAAGCAGTAAGGCTGATCCTAGTTGTCCCTCCCAGCCAGGTGTGGATAGACTCTATGGTCACGAGTACTCTTCCGGGAGTGTTCTTGATATCGGGTGTCAGTGCGGTTGTATAGAGAGATTAAGGCATCCAGTGTATAAGGGAGATCTTGTTTGTCTTTCACCAGCCTTGCCAAAAGGTTGCGATAAGGGCTTCTTCACTGAGGTGACATGATATTGGCAACCTTTTAGTGGTTACGTAGGAAAATCACCTGGAGAGAGTTCAATTTCTATGGAACAGAATTAAAAAGCTGCAACAGACTTTAGGATCACTGGAGAACTTGGCTGGAGTTGGTAGTCACAATCTAGAAGCCAATACTGCGACCATATGAACAATGACTGGTGCAGGCTGGGGAGTGGGAGAATCGGTAATAGTGGCTACAATGGTATCTAAGCGACCAGACAATTGTTCTAATACTTGCATTATTTGACATTGCCCCTGTTCCTGATTTTCCACAATCTCACTGAGCTGCTTGATCCAGAATGCAGACAGTCTAATGACAGGATCCGACATAATGGCTCACAATGTTATGGTCAGAGTAAACTGTCACGCGCCGGACACAGCGCCAGTCCATAAATGGACCATGCCAGACAAGGGGAACGGAGTCTAACTGCAAGTCTGGTGTTCACAAGAACTCTTGATGGTTGGGATAGTCTTTTGGTCAAGTGCACTGATGCCAAGATGGTGGACATAATCCAAGGGTTGCAGGAGTAGTGCAGATAGGAGAGACACAGGCTGGGGCAGAGGACTGTAGTCAGGACCTGGAACAAGGGAGCCAGAACACACAAAATGACGTAAGGATACAATGTCAGCAGGCAAGGATAACTGTTGCTCTGACAGAGAAGTGATGTCAGAGAGAAGTTTAAATAGACTTTCTGATCAGTGAGTTCCAGCAAGGTCATGAGCCACACCTGTGAACCAATGCCTGCAGCAGGGAGTGAATGTTCTGGGAACTAAAAGAAGGTCAAGTGATCAACAAAAAGTAAACAAACATAATGTACAAGGAAATTAAAGTGATCCTGATATAGTCATATATTGGTTGTGTATTAATATTTTCCAAACACTGGAGGACAGTGTGCCACTATTTAATTAGGTGCTCTTTAGTTTTTGCCAAGGTAGACTGGGTTTAGTAAAATAATCCCTTAGCTACAATATATACTATCAATTATTGGCCCATTCAGTTGACTATGGGCTGATTGGGCCTATAATTTTATACTGTGTACCTGGCTGAAATGTTGTATACTAGGTACTTGAAATTAAGCTTAATTGAGACTTCTTTAATACAAAATGTCCTTCCTTGCTTTTGGATTTTGCAGTTCTGTGAAAAGAGGTCTCCAATGAAGGTAATAATGTATTTACTGAGTGTGTGCTTTCCTATTTCAGTCAATAAACCTTCTTGAGGCATTTACGAAATCTGTATGGATGCTTCCCGTAGCAACCAATCACAGTTTGCCATTTTAATTAAGCAGTAACACTTCTTCACAGCAGCCTACTTTTGTTTTATTATTTTAATAAATGTCCCTTTATGTGATATTTTTTCAGCATAAAAGAGCAGTTATGTAATAGAAGATAATTAACCAAAACAAAATCATATATATGTTTTATATATTTGACCTTTTGTAATATCCTCTCCTTGGTTCAGTTCAGCAAACAATGCACAGCGATCTTGAGAGACATCATCTTTGGGTTTACTAGAAAAAATATCAAAACTTGGAGGAGGTCCTGGAGGTGGCGGTGGTGGTGGAGGTGGTGGTACAGGTTGGCTTGGTCCTGATGTCATGTTGTTATGTAGTGGCTCACCTTTTGAAAACAGCTGTATAAATATATAGAAATATTATAAACATGCAAAACATTAATTTATGTTTATTTTGTGTAAACAAAAATTAATAAGCTGTACTAACTACTGCTTCAACCACCATTGTCCTATTCACTTCCTCTCTGTTAAAGATTTTATGTTAACACAATTACATTCTAAATACCTAATTTATTTTGCTTTAGGAACACAGCGTTTTCTGGACACAATGTACCACATGTTGTTTTCTTGTTCTTAGGTTACCACAGGTTTAGGGGGTATGTGCCTGGATTTCCTGCAGGTGGCAATGTGCAAGCATTGGCCCATGTTCTGCTTTGAATTCCCATGACTCAAATGCTTGCCATCGAAACAGAATTTCACAAAAGTAGCAGCGGTATATTGATTTGTTCTACTCAAGGTTCTACCCAAAAGACTGTGACATCTCGAGGTACAATTGGGTAGAATGGTTATGTCCTTTCTAAAATATTAGATATTATTGTCCCACTTATAAAACCGTTGGTTTGGAAAAAAAATAAAGTTACAGAAAAGCAATTAACTATAGATAGGATTTCTCTGCTCTGGTTTAGTGGGGAGTAAATGATATGAGAATTGAGATACAGTCACAAAGATTGTTACTGTGTCCTCTTGTTCACCCCTTTTTAAGATATTATAATGTGGTAACCAGAAATGTTAAAATGCTTTAGAATAACAGTTTTTTGTACATGTAATATTTGTGCTTTATTTATTATCATTTAATGAACACATATATAAATAGTGTTGCCTGCTTCATAAAAGGGGGCTAATCCAAAGTCAAGAGTAACTGGTCAGAAAGGTGTAAATCTGCTCCTGGACAGACCATGTTGCAAGGTGAGTGGTGCAAATTACACACTTGCTGAGTCCTAAACAGCTCTATTTTTAAACTCAGAGTTGACTTACAGTTACAGCTAGAAAACATCACTTCTTAATTCTGTGTTTTTGCTGTTACTCCCAACTCTGGATCAGGCCCTCTGTCCCTAATATTATATTACATATAATATCATATATACATAACAACAAATGTAATAATAATAATTTAAATAATAATTAATTATTATTAATAATATTAGTAGTAATAATAATAATAATAATAATAATAATACTATCTTATTTCTGTGAACAAAATGGCAATTTACATTTTGTATATCATGTAAGCTATTTCAACAATACTTTTATATTTTTATATATGCAAACCGTTTTCTTCATATTTCGTCTGTTTTATATTTTATAGAGTGAGTCATTATAAAAGAAAGATAATAGTTTGGATCTATCTATCTATCTATCTATCTATCTATCTATCTATCTATCTATCTATCTATCTATCTATCTATCCATCCATCTATCTAGATATATATATATATATATATATATATATATAATGCAAAGGTAATTTTAGTCTATGAAATAGAACGTTTTTTGAGGCGCCGTGGTAGATTCAAACTATTATCTTTCTTTTATAATACACACGTATTTATGGACAAACTATTTATGGCTTTATGTATTTTTCTATGAAGTACATGGAAAAAGAGAGGAGTCTGAAGCACATTTCATCAAGCCCTTTCATCAAGCCCTAACTTCCAAGAATATAGAAGTAGTTCAAAACATCCATGTCTATGTAGGTTTCACTGACCTTCTTTTATTCTGGGTATAAAATGAGTCAAGTAGGAATGTTACAGAAATAAAAATTAAACAGGTCAGTTATTTTTTACAGTTATATTAGTCTGCTGCAAAACATATCCATTTTCATCCACTGCTCACATGACTGACATCACTTTCAAAGATGTTTTAGGGACACTTTGCCAATATAATAACTCCACCTACATAAGAACATTTAAAAGTAGTTTATTAAACTAAGGATTTAACAAATATATATATTGATATATTTTTTGGGATTGTATTTAAAACTGCAATTTCTTTAAAGCCACTTTACATCCAGCCTGCATTACCAACGGTGCAGAAGATTCAGATTTAAACAGTCCACTACACTTACTCTCCAGTTTCACACAGACCAATAGGGTATACTTGACAAGTCACACTACAAGCAATAAAGCAAATGGGCTGGATCCACACCTAGTTAAGTGCATGACTTTAGTCACTCCTGGGCTAAACCATGTTGATTTCAGGGGGAGTCAAGTTAATTGTATTCTGTGCATGCAGGGATATATCTTTGAATTGCTTACTGCACACACATACTGACCAGCTTTACTATTACACTGTTATTTAGACTTGGGATAGGAAACATCACCTCTCAACTCTAATACTGTTTGCAGCAAATGAAATATGACTCCCCTGCAATCACCATGGTTTAGCCCCGGAGTAATTAAGATCATGCACTTAACTAGGTCTGGATCCAGCCCAATGACACTGATGCCATTAGGAAGTGTACTGTCTTTTTTCTGTACATAGATTGAGCTGTATATTTTAAATATTAAATAAATACACTGTAGGACGGTGCAGGGAATATGAGGTTAGGAAATAAGTGCTCCTTTTTTTCTCTGCACGTGCCTGCTGAGTCTTTATAGATGTTCAGCCCCCCCAGGTAAAACCTGGAGAACGCTGTATATCGCATATCATCTTTGGTGAACAGGTGGATTGTCCTACAGACACTGATCCTTTTGTTAAGGTGTTTCTTTTGAAAACATAGATGCTTGTCCTATTCAGCATGTGCTAACGGCCACCTGTCTGCGTGTGTATTCATGTATGGAAACAGCTGATGTTCAGGCACTTCTGTTACTGTCATTGAAAGGGGAGATGTCTGCTTTTCTTTGGTGACTGGACAAACATGCTTGTTTATGTGACTCTGCTTGGAGGTATCTCAGTGTGTCACCTGCTTATTTCTATCTGTGCTAATAGATCTCATGATCAGTAACAGTGAAAATAGATGTGCATCAGGCCTTATAGTCTAACTGATAGATTACCCAAATTATTCTCTCTCTTATTAAATTTACACAGAACAAAACAAGTGTATATATATTTTTCTTAAATCATAGATCTGATCCAGACTATGTTGCTATGGGCAACATCTCCACTTTTCCAAATCCGCAGCTTAGTAAATCTGGCAGCTAGTTTCTTGGGGGTGCGTGGGGCTTGAGGATGAAAATCACATCAGTAATGAAAGGGACTTGCGGAAGAATTGCATGCTTTCCCAGGATACTGGGAGAACTGCATGAATTCCGGGAGTCTCCCAGATATTCCAGGAGAGTTGGCAACTCTCGCCATCGGAAATGCTACCAGGACAACTCTGGATTCAGATTCACCATGGGAATGTGGCACTAGCAACTATAAAATGTCCACTTTCTGAAGTCTGGATCTGTGGCCCTGTATCACTAGGACCTGATTGGTTGATATTAGATACAGAACATTATTGGACATAGCACCTTACTATATCAAAATAACAATGTAAAAATAACTCATGTCTTTGTCAGTGGTTATGCTTATTCTAATGAACATTAATGCAATAATCTTCTAATCTACAAGAGACCCATATCCACAATCTTATGGTATGATAACCCTAAACTGTTGTGCAGCATTTAATTAATTTATTCTATAATACCTCCTAAACCCTCTATATGCTGTTAGCACTTGGCCAACCAGAACTGCCATTTTTTTCAACGTATGTTTTCTATTGAGCATGCTGGATACGTGTTTAACGGCATTAAATACAACCAGTTGTTCAGTGGTTTTTAGTGAGTCTGCAAGTGTCAATGTCATTGTGACTTTAGCCAACGTGGTCAATTCTGAACTTTTCTAAGCTCTTCTTGTTAGGCTGTGACACAGCTGTTGTTAACTTTCATCCTCTCTGCACTTAACAAACCCTGTAGTGAAGCAATCCACAGTTCAATAACATCACTAAAGGAAGTCATTTTGTGGCAGGTGCTACTGAAGTTAAAGGAACAGTTGCTCTGTACAGCTGCTGGTGTTTTAGAAAGGTCAACTTCGGTAAAATACTGTACTGTTAAACCAAGAGTAGATTTTCCTTAACTACATTTTAAAACCTCACATATATAAAATATAATTGTTTGGGTGAGTTAGGGTCTCCTAGAAATACTCATATTTGCTTTGTAATGAGAATAATTCTAATAATGCTTGCCTACTTATTGGATGAGGGGCATGTGTGGGATCGGGTGATGTATTTTGCATCATTGCAGTCCCCCTTGTATACAAAACTTTTTCTGTAGGCTGGTTTGGCCCCCAAACTCAATGCCTAATATTGGGCAGAAATCGTCTGTTTTGCCTGTAAAACTTTACTTGATCAACATGGTACATTATAATACATAATAATTTTATTTATTTTAACCTCCTTTGTACAGCTAAAATGTCTTCATTATTTGTGTGACTCCCACTATCAGTTTTATGTCTATGTCTTTGTAGTGCGTGTATTGCCATTTGTGTTAATTGGGTTTGCCCCCTTGTAGCTTATGGACCTGATCCAGATTTAAGTGCTCTATTGTGAAGGTTAAGACACGCATTTTGGTACCCAAAATTCTGCATGCAGGAGTGCAGAGCAACCCCCCCCTCCTGTGTGTGGAATTAATTTCCATGGCCAGGACCTACCTTAAGTATACCACAAGCATCTCTGTGGTTTGGAATGCTGAATTCTATGTAGGGGCTTATCCAAGCACATACTGTACAATTTAGCTACCTATGCCCGCTCACCATGTGTATGTTATACGCATGGTAAGTGGACCATCCCATGTGGAGACAGAATTTCGCCCCTCACTGCACTCCCATGCAGAATTATTTCTTCTGTGCATGCACAGTACCAATTCACAGCTGGCTTACACACGTAGCGTACGTAAGTCAGATGATTTCATTATTCTGGATCCGGAAGCAAACAGATGCATAAATAGCACGCTGGTTTACTCAGAATTATTTTAAGTAACTGCGGACTCGTAGGACTATTAAAAGCATTATTAGATTTAGAAGTCACAAGGCCTGTTGGAAGTTTTATATATTTATTTTTATATTAAATTCATTGGGGTAGATCCAGAACAACGTGTGTGCGTACGTATTTTAGCGGTGCGTATTTTCGTACACGTAAGGTCAATACACTCCCCACGGCACACCCCTTGCACGGACGTATTTTCTCAAATTACGCGACCCAAACCCTACCTTAACTTTTCCTAACGTAACAGAATACGTCCGCTAACGGGCGTACAGACTACGCGAACGTACGCAGCTTAGCACGCCCATACTGTACACTTTAAATACC
>WWET01001109.1:220282-246127 GCA_011038615.1 Limnodynastes dumerilii | reverse complement strand
TTAGCAATACGTGAAATCTCCATACGTTTGAAAATACGCTACGTGAATGTGCGTATTTTCTGCGGTGCGCATGCGCAGTGCGTACAAATCTGCGAATTTACGTGTCCGCCACACATAAATTCGTGGAAATGCGTAGTTCAGGATCTGCCCCATTATGTTTATTTGGAACCTGTCTTTTGTATTAGGGAGTGCTGAAGAGATATATTTAATGGGTTCAGGCATTAGAAAATGGGCTGGAGTCAGAATGAGGAAAAGCAGCTGATTTAAGTACGCTACTTACATGTCAGCTGTGCATTGGTCCCGCGCATGCGCAATACCAATATTTCCACATTGGAACACAGCTGCTCGATGCTGCGTTCAGTGCAGAATTTAGTCTCCATGTGGGGGGCTGGCCCACTCACCGTGCGTATGAGATATACATGGTGGGGGGCATAAGTATTTAGAATTTTAGTATTCTGAATGCAGAGTGTGGAACTGAGCAACCTCTATTTTGTGTGTGTGTGTGTGTGTGTGTATGTGTGTGTGTGTGTGTGTGTGTGTATATATGTATATAACAACAACCTTGTGTAAAATAATTCATATAGAAATCTTATGTGCTACCTACCCTTAAATTACAACCTAATCACACAAACTGTACTGGTCCAGATAAATGCAGATCTCAAGGATCGATTTTTAAGGCTTAGAGGGACTAATCATAACAGTTTCATTCCAATTAGCATTCACTAAGCACTGAAGGAATTCAAATGTGGTCGTTATAAAAAAAAATACACACATTTAATTTTACTGTATTGAAATGTATAACGTTACAATGAAAGAATTGGAATGTCATGAAAATTGAAAGTGTTCTGACAATAACAAGGAAATAGTTGCTATTTAAATTAATATTCACATATGAACAGGCCAAAGGGACAAATCAGAATTAGCACAGGGCTAGGGATTCTTCATTTTAACAGGGTGTTAGTGTAAATACATTAATTATACCATGCATTTTATTTGGCTTAGTTTTAGAAGTATGTTGATAAAAGAAAAGTGACTGTTTTGATTTTTAAATCTGAAATAAGGGGTATCGGAATAAGGGGTAAATTCATTAGCTGGTTATTTTTTTCAGTATTTTTCTTTTTACAGCTCGCATTTCCTACTGCAGCATGTTGAGTTTCACTTTTAATAAAGAAAAAGCAGTTTTTAATCTTGCTGGCAGAATAACGGAATGTCAGCAACTTGGCTCAATCGACACATAACAGATTTACACATGACTATAAAATGAACTGTTTGGAATGGGAATGTACTTACTGTGCTGCCCCATGAGGTCCCAGTAGTATGATATTCCTTAATGTATGCTTGAAGCTCATTCCAAATATTCAGGTAAGATTTTACCCAGTCAACATGGCACACATCACTTAAATAAAAAAAAGGTATAGGCATTATCTTCCATGCACAATCCAAAGTGTATTCATGTTTTCACAAACAAAATATCTAATACATTAACTAACTACACATGCTAGAATAAACCAATCCAACGTGCATTAACGACCATCTTTTACCTGTAGTACCATTCGGAGTACTTTTAAGGCTCTTCAAGATAAAATCTAAACATTTTTGTGTTCATATTTCTACACTTCCACGTCTGGGTTATATGGGAGAAAGTGCACAAAAAGACAGGCAATAACAATGTAAAATGATTTGGGGATTGACAATGGTTTAGCAACATTTTGTAAATTCCATATGCATATTATGTATAAAAGTACAACACAAACACCACAAGCATACGTACGTATTTTTGTAGTCCTTTAACACCCTGTTTGTGTAAAAAGCAGCAGCATCGGCCATCTCCTTCACATAGGGACCTGGTGCAGGGGTCTAAATATAAGACAAGATTAATTAATGACTAAAAGGAGTTTTCTTAAAGCAGATGCAAAATATTATTTTAATAAAACATAAATAAAGCAATCAAACTGAGTGGTAACAATTTGTGAACAGATAAGATAAAGGTTATTTTCCCATAAAGGAAACAAAACAACAAAAATATCCACATTACAGACAAGTCCTGTTTAGTGACAGTCATCAGTGCCTGACATTTAACAGACAACATTTTCCAAATACAAAGGTGCCATATTTCTAAGATTAGACACTGTAACTTGTGTGCATATATTCTGATGTGTTTAAAAATAGCACACATTTATTTTTAATTATAGTACTTAAAAAAATATAAATAGGTTTCTCATTGACCAATTTACAAAATCTTATGTTGACAGAATCTAGTTTCAATAACCAAATAATAATAAAAGTTGTTGGCCTAGAATACAATAATAGACTGACTTAATCAATGACTTAATTGTTGATGGCTAAATAGTTTCAAAATAATTGAAATCTGAAACTTGTTATGCAAAATGCAACAATATTGTTGCAAACAAAAAAAGCTACACAAAACCTATCCTCTAAATCAGGGATTCTCAACCTGTGGTACTAGTACCACTGGTGGTACTCGGACCACTGTCTGGTGGTACTCTGGGAAACTGGGCAAGCTTTTGTGGAGATTGCAGCCATACTTGTAATTTACCGGCTACCAAATGGCAGAGGTCATGTTTAATAAAGTATATAAAGGGCTAAATGGATTATGTAGAAAACTTTAAAATCGCTGCACAATATGTAAGGAAAAAGAAAAAAATATGTTTAAAAGGTCTGCAAAGTGGTGCTGATTCTATAGTGGGTAACTGGTACTTCCCGTAAAAAGCTGCTCTAAACCCTACTCATTCAAAGAAAGAACTCAAGGTGAATTTGAAAGTTAACCTTAGTTATTAAGTGCATGGCCACTTCATACTGCTTTCACATCACCACCTCTGAAAAACGCGAGATTTTGAACCTGAGGTTTTCCTGGGCGAAATGTTTGGTCAAAAAAAAAAAAAGCCACGGTTTAAGTCCACAAACACCCGGGAAATTCCTGGGTCTGACCCTTTCACATGTGCCATGAATTTCCCAGGACTGCTCTGGCAAGCAACTGTCAATCAGCCTAAGAGGAGCTCTTATTGGCTGAAAAAATGAAGGGGACTTCACTTTTTTTTATTAAGCTATGGGAGTTTTAAAAAAAGAGGACCTGAAAGAAAACAGACTGCATTTTTTTTTAGTACTTATAGGTAGGTCTCCTTTCTGGCTCATCTGTGTGCAGTTCCACTAATTCACCACTATAAACTTAGTACATGCATACCTCCTTTCTGGTCGCTTAAGACTCCCCTTCCCACTGCCATTTTCAAATAGTGACAACTGAAATTGACCTTCACCTGTCTCTAATTTGTAAATTGCATTTTCATGGTGGCAACTGACACTGGGCAAAGGTTTATTGAATTACACACTTAGTTTTTTTGGCAAATAAAAGACACAATACATGTTTGTAAGGCTTTTGCAATAACAATCTAAGGAACATTGAATGTTGAATAAACTAAAAGGCCCAAAGTCATCTAAGTAGTTGCAACTGTAGTAACATCAGACCAGATATAATCATCACTTCTGAGCATAGTGGCAGCAGAGATCTGAAGCTAGACCCCCACTGTATCCAAAGTCCTCTGAGTGGACCGGATTCACAGATGTGTGTTTACTAAGTGCGCGTTTTTAGGAACGCACGTAGCAAGGCAACACCCACCCATGTGTACTTACGCGCGCACGTATCTTACTAACCGCGCCCTCGAAAGCCCATTTAAATGCCTCCCCCGCCCACTTTCGCGTAACAGAAGACAATCACGCCCCTCCATGTGTATGTCTCTAAGTGCGATTCACAAGTCCATGTCTTCAGTACTTACGTACATACACACTACGTAACTTGCGTGGATAAAGTTACTACGCATGTGTAGTTAATCCGCTCCTAAAAATAAGCATGGGAAACCACTCCCCTCACACAAATGGACATACGATAACAATACCGTACCTGAATAAGGATAAGGTGCAAAAGCTGAAAAATACTGGATCACATAAAAAGCAGTGGTTTTCTTCACCTTGCATATTAGCCATGGAAACAATCCCTAAATGCCAGCAAGTCAAATAAATAGAATTCTTCATTTCTTAAGAGTCCATAATAATTGAAGTCAATTTGCAGCCACCAGAATATTAGCTTTAACTAGTAAGAAAAAAATGAAAAGCAACTTACCACAGCAACCCAACCAACTGCTGGAACACTCTCACTGATTGCAGAAAGATGGTTGAACAATTTGCTTCCACGGTTTTTCTCTCGGAATGTCTGGACTTCAAGAATCTTTTCTGATATGGGCTTTAGGATCAATGCCACTTCATTCTGCCAATGACAGAAAATAAATTATGACAACATCATTTACATTTTTTCTCTGTGCCTCATATATAGCGATGTTTTTATTCATTAGGTTTGCTGACTTTCTATTTTTCCCTCAGGGGGACCACGGAGGGAAGAGAGAGATACCAGTATGGGGGTGGGGCTTGATGATGCAATTTATGCAAATCTCATACTAAAGCCCCACCCCATGCTCATCAATGCTACTATAGCGTAACTAGGGATGGGATGGGGCTTGATGACGTTATGAAGTCCCACTGAATCTTAATAACGCTAGGATTTCCATTAATAATAGGCAGGTGGAACTTTAGATTGTGATTTGCATTAAATCACTTGCCTCAAGCACATATGCAGGAGACTTGCCAGCTCTCCTGAGATCCTAAGAGAAATGCCTGAGTTTCGGAACTCTGCTGGAAATAGCAGGAGAGTTAGCGGCTATGCTAAAAATGGGAGGTTTGTAGATCTAACAAATGTGTTTATAATATCATTTTTCTTTATCTTTTGCTGAGTGTTGGGACACTCTGAAAGATCACTTTCATTTACTGAAAGGAAAAAACATTATTTTATACAGATTTTCAATTGCTGGTTTTAAGGCAGTATATAAGGGCTTTCATTCTTAAGTCAAGCTAATAATGTAGCTGGTTACATAAGGGATTTTCTGTTACTGCAGCTAAGTCTGCATTGGTTTTAATAGCTTTTTTTTTATTTTATTTTTTTTAATCAGCAAAAGTGAAAAGACCCTTTAAGAAAATACTAATGTTTATCAGTGTGTAAACTATAAAACACCCAAGATAATAATTTTACATCTCGATTAGATTTAGAAATATTACATTTATGAATTAGTTTTAATCTTCAGCTTATAATAGTAACTTTACACCCTTGTTTTAGTGCATGTTTGAGTGACTGAGATTACTGCAGGACATTTTTACAGTTAATGTTATGAGTTATTTCCTCTAATGATGACAATGTCATGTCCAGCAATTTCTTTTACCACAATTTTTTTTACTCGCCTTGCATATATTTTTTATGTTGGGTCCAGACAATTAATCAGACAAAGGTATTTTTAAAGAGTCTATTTGCAGCCATGACAATATAACTGGTCCCTGCTTTTAAATTAAAAAGAACCATAATATTTTAGTATCGTTGTCATTTTGATGAAGACTGAAGCAGTGAAAATTATGTTGGCTTTGACCCAAATCCATAGGTTATAGAGTACATTTATATTTACAGCTGGAGCTAAAGTTATACTCAACAGAGCTGATTCAGAGAGTAGGGCAAAACAGGTGCAGATATAGTCCTGAGCAAATCCATGTTGCAATGTAAGGGTTGCATTGAATTTTAATTGCATGCAAGGAAAATACTATGCTTTTGCACATAGAGGTCACATCATGCATTGCTTTAGTCTGAGGAAACTTGAAACTTCTCTTGCAGTTCAGCATGGTTTGCTTAGCACAACACTTGCATTGTATGAAAATTACGGAACAATGGGGCTGATCCAGAGCTACAGCCACTGCACTAGTTATAGCGGCCGTATGCGTAAGAACGACATTTCTACCATTCTGCGCATGCGCCGGGCAGATGTTGGCCGGCGTAGTTAGGGAAACCCGATCCATAGGATCAGGCATCCCTAACTGCTGCGTAGTTCCTCGCCGTAACTACGCAACCATTACGGAAGGAAGGCGGGGGAAGGTAAGTAAATGAGGGAGGGAGGGCGTGTTAGACCAGTTATGACCCTGTTGCTGGTGTAATTACCTACTGTTACGCTGGCTGAAGTTAAGGGAGCCTTCAGCCGGGGTAACAGTGGGTAAGTACGCCGGGACAGGGGGTGTGTTGGGGGGAGTGCTTATGAGCTACACTGGCCTTACTTACGAAGTATGGCACAGCATAGCTCTGGATCTGCCCCATTGATACATCTGCTGTTAGCATCATCATTGCTTTATACTACACTCATTTATAATGTTGTCTTGCTTGGATTACTGGAATGACAGGACTTTTTTAGAAAAGTAATAAATACTCTGATACAAAATATACAGCTGCCAAGATTAGCATTTAAGAAGTGGGTTCTAACCTAAAATGTTTAAATACAGCAATGGGGACAATCTAATTAGAATCTAGAAATGAGCACAGGTCATTGTGGTTTGGTTTTGGCAAATCCAACCTGAATTGTTTTTCTTTATATTTATTTTGAAAAAGTGATCAAATCAGCTAAAATGATGTAATTTGTATTGTTTTGCTCTTTCATTTTTATTACCATTAACAACATGTATTTCCAGTCAGATTGGTCCACCTCACAATATTATTTTCAACAGTACTGGTTAAAGGATGCAGGGACTAAACAAAGTGAAAGACCAGCAGCACCAACACTGTTTGGCAGGGTGTTAGTTAAATAAACTATATGACCCTATAGGATATTTTCCAATTGAAAAAAGAAAAAGACTACTAGAAAAAGTAAAGTAAGGAAAAGGACAATCGAGTAACTAAGAAATTGAAAAAACTTCTTGCCCCTTATATTAAAAAAATACTGATTATTTCATGGGTGGGAAATCTTCCCCTCTTCCATTAAACCTGCTCGCTCCCTCGTCCTAAAAAAAAAAAAAAAAATGGCCACCATGTACCATGAAGCAGTCACGCCATGTATGTGCTACAAACCATCTGCTTTGATACTTTGATGCTTGACTGTCCGTCCTTCTACACTTTTGGCAAAGAGCTTGTCTAGTATATATCTCCTACAAATCATACACATTCAGGACATTATAGAAACTCTGCGAAACTCAAGATCTACCATCTCTTCTGAAATCCCTTAAATGTACCTTATGGAATGCACAACCTCTTTCTCTCTAACAACCTCAATCTTCTTGCATTGACTGAAACATGGCTCACTGATTCAGACAATGTCTCACTTGCTGCACTCTCATATGTTGGACTCCACTTTACTTATGCCCTCAGGCTTGGAGACAGACAGGGAGGTGGGGTTGAACTACTTCTTTCCCCAAATTGTACATTCACACTTTTACCCAATGTCTCTTCAGTTACGTTCACATTCTTTAAAGGACGTACTATTCGCATCTTCAATCCTTTCTCTCTGCATGTGGCTGTGATCTATTGCCACTCCCCCCATCTTGCCAGCAATTTCTACAACGCTTCTCTGCATGGCTTCCTCATTTCCTATCCTCTGACATGCCTATCATTATTCTAGGTGATTTTAACATCCCCGAAACAATCCTTCATCTCCTGATTTTTTTTTTTCTCTAACCTCATCTCTTGCTTCTCTCAGTGCAGTCATTCTTCTACTCATAAGGATGACAATTTCATTGATCTTGTATTCTCTCAACTATGATAGTTCTCTTATTTTACCAAATCTCCTCACCCTCTCTTAGACCATCACCTTATCTCTTGCAACCTTTCACCCACTAGCTCTAATACTTTAACGTCTAATACTAATTCAAGCACCCATGAAGCCATGCCCCTTTTTCAGATTAGGGGGGGGTTATATATTCCCCCTGGGTGCACCACTGCTATTCTAGGTGCATTCCTCTCAACTTTTTCAAATGGAAAATGAGCAGAGAGAGACTAAACCATGCAGTGATTTCCAAAATCCATGCCTATATCCAGGAAGAGAACAAGATTTGCAGGTAGATTGTACCCCTTTTTAGGTTATGTATGACAAGCAAGTATGACTACATGTGAATGTGTATTGTCTGTAAACTATCATAATAGACTGCACTTTTTACTGTCACTACTGCATGTGCACTGTATTTTACAGAGCCAACAATAGGCTAAAGAACTGCTTCTTGACTTGAAAGCATTGCTACCAAGTACAAAAAAAGACTTGCTAGATGTATCTGCAGACATGTTTTTATCAGGCAATTAAACATATCATCTATCAACAATTATCGCCATATTTATTTGCAATGATTAAGACGAAGGCAAAATTCTGAATCTGGCTCGATATGGCCCAGATTAACACTACGCAATCTATGTAACGAAAAGATATGTAGATTACGTAAAAAATTTACTACACATGTGCAGTAGTAAAAAACGTCAATCTACGGACGTATATGCTATACGTCCAGTTGTGTGAATCTGGGCCTATGTCATTTAGGTAATAAACAACAGCTAAAGAAAAAGAACTGAATCCAGAATTGCGTATGACAGCTCAATAGGGGCCAATTCTAAACCCCACAATGTGCGGGACCTATTAGACGTGATGGAAACATTGCATCCATTGCACCCAATAGGTCTTGCACAAATCCCTCTATTCTATTGCAAATCTTTATCTTCAAAGGGCCAGGCTGATGTGGGTGATGTTGTGTTTTCGGTCTTCGCAACCAACTGCATGCTGCAATCGTGCATGCAATATTGCAGCAAAGGCACAAATAAATACATTAATAAAGAAATACTCCCCCTTATGATACACAATAAAGCTGCATAAAAGTTAAGGTAGGGTCCAGGGTCTGGAAGTTCCATACGAGGGAGGGGAGGGGTGGGGGGGCGAAGGCTGTGCACTACCTCATGGTTGCCGACTTTTTGCAGCTTCTCTCCGGGAGATTCCAGAATTTGCTGGCTCTCCCGGGATACCGGGAGTTCTGCCCGAATTTCGGGAGTCTCCCGGACATTCCGGGAGAGTCGGCAACCCTGCACTACCTTTGTATGCATAGAATATAGGATCCCACTTTGCATAAGTTAGATTTCGCTGTGGAGACTTACGAGCGTTGTTCGTACTTAATTCTGGATCCAGTCCAATATATAAAATGCATTCAAATAACACAGAATAATGATTTATGGATAGACCTTTAAAGTTGGGGCTATGTAAAAGCGTTAGTTCAAAGAGAAATACAATTCTACCCACTATCTGCTAACTTAATACTGTAGAAGTATGGTCAGAGTACTGTGTGCTCTTCTTACAGCAGCAGGCAGCTATCTAGTGTCAAGTTCATTTAACAGATTAGAAAAACAAATAGCAAAGTAAAAATAAGTGTGTTCAGTGTCTCACAATCATTCACTGTGCCATGGGAACTTACAATTTAATTTCCCTCATCAGGCACAGGCTAGGGTTGATTTTTAGTCAGCAAACAGTTAAGCTACTAGTATGTTTTTGGAGTGTGGAAAGAAACCTGAGCAACTGCAGGAAACTGACACAGACACACTGCTATTGCCTTGTCCATTAACTGAACTCATGACTTCAGTGCTGTGTAGCAGAAGTGCTAACCACTTGAGCCAGTGAGTTGCTAAATTATTCAAATATAACAGACATATCATATTTCTTTTATTTCGCTAGTTATACTTTACTTCACATTGAAAATATCACACAAAGGGGAATTTGTGTAAAAAAAAGCACATTGTGAATGTGATGCTTCATATATTAGAAAACACATAACTAGTAAATAAAAATAAAAACCCCAAACTTGACATTTCTTTGTTTTGTTGCAATTTTATGCTGATTTCTTTTTCCTGCTTATATGGTATGGCATGATAGAATTAAATAGCAGAGATAAGCCAATAACAGTCTTTCTGCAGTGCAGTTGAATGACCATTTAAGGATGACTATACAGTGACAATTCACATGTCACAACACACTATCTACTGGACAAATACCCAGCAGACAGTGCTGCACTTCACAACTGCTGGAAACCAAGAGCTTTGACTCCAAAATGAATTTGGTTATCAGAAATTGATAACAAAAGCTCCTTAATTTAATACGTTTTACTTGTAATTGAGAAAACCCAGCTGCCATTCTTTTATCACCCTGTCCACTCTTATTTTTTTTTTTTTGCATTCTTTGCACCTGTTAAGAGTTTTATGGCTTTCATGCTACAGACCCAGATTCCTTACTTAAAATAGCATGACTCCAAATGTCATGACAATAAGAATATATATGTCCTGCAGACTTTTGCCACAAATTATTGATTTGAAGCAACACAGATCTTATTTATGCAGTGTATAAGTGCAAAGTGAGCCTGGGTGCTTTACTGTACTATAATGTCATGCAATGCATTTTATTTGTAGTATGTTACAATGCCAGATTCACTTAAGTAGGCAAATAAACAACTCTTCCTTTACAATACATAGCTGTATACTGTAAATGTAAAGAGCAAATTAATGAGGGTTTAAAAAAAGTTGATTAATTAATAAATCGATAAATTGATAGATTTAATTGCATATATTGGGGATGATTCAGAGTTTGGAAGTAAGGGAAAAACAGGTGCAAGTGTACAGCTCAGCTATACCATTTTGCAAAGTGAGGGGTGGTAATTAATCTTAAATATTTTAAATGCAGGGAAAATACATTACTTTTACACGCAGAACTGAAATACTGCATAGCTTTATGCTTAATTTTATAAAATAGAGTTGAGTTAAGAATTTTCACCTCAAATATAATTTTGCATTCACAATTAAAATTTGCCTCCCCTTGCGGTTCATGCCCCCCCCCTAGCAATTCAACATGGTATTGCTCAGACCTACACTTGCACCTAAAGGTGTAAGTGCAACTCTGAATCTTTTTTGGCGGATGCGCAGCAAATTTTAGCAAAAGCGAATGCGCAAGCATAAAAAGTCACACACAATGAATGCGCAAGCATAAAAAGTCGGACACAATGTATGCGCAAGTATTTGCATGCGACACCTTGCGAATCTGCATTTCTTGATGTTTGAAATGGGGCGTTTTTGGATATGTAAATGTGATTTGGGGCATTACAAACATGCTCCGTGTGCAAGTGTATATAAAATATAAAATATATTTAAAAATACTCTAATGCACACTCGTACATGAATAGTGGTGAGATTAAAACCTAATATTTATAATGTATGTTTTGCTAATTTTATTGTTGATTTTTGTAAAATATTAGATAAGTATGTGCACGCTAACAATTTCTTATGACCCTAAGGGGTATATTTTATATAAACTTTATACATTTACACAATGTTATGCCTTAAAACAATGCACTATTTAAATTGTAAACATAAAAGCGCACACTGTGCCAACTATTCAGAAGAACTTGCAGTGATAATCCTGCTAAACAGGAAAAAAGCTGTTCCACGCACAAAGCGGATTTCCATTTTACCTATCAACCAATCAGAACACAGTTATAGTTTAATATTTTTATCGTATTTAGATTCAAAATGTCGCGTGCTGATGCCTTTACAGAAAGTGAGTCTTTTCTAGACCTAGCAGAGCCCAGAACGGAAAAAAATTCTGGTGCTTCCCCCTCCAAAAAAAAATGTATGCGTCCAGCTTTTAACTTCCATTCCCAGCCTCCATTTGTACCCCTTATATGTGTCCAGCCGCCATTTGTACCCATTATATGTGTCCAGCCACCATTTGTGTCCCTTATATGTATCCAGCCTTCTTTTGTGCCCTTTTATATGTGCTCAGCCTCCTTTTGTGCCCCCTTATATGTGTCCAGACTCTTTTGTGCCCCTTATATATAAAAACTTTTTTTATGAAAAACCTATTCTAAACTCACTTACCTTTCTTTACCTTCTCCCACTTGCTCCTTCCTCTGCGGCGCAGTGCTTGAATGCCGCTGACGCGTCATTCACCTAAACAGTACTGGATAAATCTATATCCATGAATAACGCTGCCTCATAGTGTTATTCAATGAAAAAGATTTGGTACTACAGCTGAATGATGGTGTCTATGTGAACCCCGGTCTATGTAACTGTGGCCCGGAGAGGGCAGTCTGACCTAATGGGGGGCTGCCCTACTGGGCGCCCCCCATTAAGTCATCTAAGGGAGCGCCCCAATCGATAGCATGGCTCACCCGCCCCTAGAAACGGCACAGTGCACAGTGGCCTTAGGGAGTGTGAACTAGCTTCATTTATGTAAGTAATGTACTGGCAGCTGCATTGTGACTATTATATATACTGTAGAAATGTGACTATGCACCTATGCAATTCAGAATTGCGTTTATGTTACTTATGTGCTTCCATGTGTCTTACGCACAAATTAGTGATTAAAAAATTAGTCGATAGCTCCAAAACACATCAGATTGCGCTAATCAAAACTATCCAAACAGCACGATTCAGAGTTGCACTTTTTCACTGTTAAGTTACAACTCTGAATAGGGTGAATTACTTTTGTGTGTTGCACTTGTGTCTTGCGTGTGCACCCATTCTGAATCAGCCCCATTGTCTATGGATTCTCAAATAACTCTCTGTTATCACCAATTTTAGGCACAATAATATTCCCCACAGTGATTATTAGTTTATTAGATCAATGGTCCCCTATGACCTAAGCCTTCTGTAAAATATATATAATCAACTATCGAAGCTACTGTATAAAATATCCAGTATTTATTTATATGAATTGTAGTTTAATTAGCAGCTTCTAGTATCCAGCAGCAGATAGAAATAAAATAGCTATAGCAGAGAAAATGCAGAAGTGATCTGGTAAAAGCTCTTGCCTGAACAAGGCATGTACTCTATGAACTGCCTTGTCATTTTGGACAGGTAACAGTTGCTGCAGATTACTATAGGATCTTTTGCATAAACACTTCTGTTTTATTACAGAGTTTATTAAGATTGTTAATAGCAAGAGGTTAAGTCCTATTTTCACATGATGACTCATTCAAACCATCCACTGATTTTGTGACAATTTACCCCATGTTTAATTCAAATATAAAGCATAGATGCCAACTCTCCCTGAATATCAGGGAGACTCCCTGAAGTGTGGGTGATCTCCTTGACTCCCTGAAGTGTTTGACAATCTCCCTGATGCTGATTAAATTCCATAAGTCACTGCTATATGATGACAGAATGTAGAAATTGTGTCTTATTTCCCTGGATTGAGACCTATGGAGGCAGCCATTTTTATGGAGGCCAAGATGTAATCAAAGACTGGCAGTTATGTTTTATCTTTTTAATAAAGAAGTATTTATTCACTGATCATTTAAAACTCAATAAATACTATACACGGGAAACACCCCTCTAGTACAAGACACACCCCTTTGGTAGCAATGGACACACCCCTTTGGTGCAGCACCTTAATAGTGCTATCACAATCTCCCTGATATTCATTTACAAAAGTTGGCAACCATGATATTAAGATAATGTTAATGATAAGTCACAAAATGAGTTGTGTTTCACAAACATTAATGGGGCTGAACCAGAGCTTGAGAGTAAGGTTTTAGGTTAACTAGGGATGGGGGTGGGTCTTGATGACACAAATAGCATCAAGTCCCTTCCTGCCCCTAGTAACACTAGGACACTAGTGATGCCAGGATGGGAGGCAGGACATGAGGCATGAAACCATGGGCCTCAAGCCCTCTTCGGGAGATTTACTTAGATACCGGGAGAACTGCGCAAATTTCAGGAGTCTCTTCCGGACATTCCGGGAGAGTTGGCAACCCTGGGCAAGACAGGTGCACACCTCAGCAGAACTGTGTTGCAATGTGATGGGTACAAATGCATTTAGATTTTTTTTTACATGCATGTAAAATACTTTGCTTTTGCATATAAAACTTAAATACTGCACAGCTCTCTTTATGTTTAATCTCTAACACTGAGTTATGAAACATCACCTCTCTACTCAATTCTGACCGACTTTTCTGTGCTAATGGCTATTATAAATAACCTTGCAATCTATCTGGACACATTTGCAATGTATAGACCATAACCTCATGTAACTCTTCTTGACTGTAAGCTTGAAAAGAGGGCCCAGGGGTATATGTAACACAATGTGAGATGGCCAAATATTTTTTCTTTTACTTTGCTATCTATATTAAATACTTTCATTTCCACAATGGAAAAGCTCAGTAGAGTTTGCCTTTACATTTAAATACTAATGACAAGGGGGTAGATCCAGACGCCCGCACGCTTTACGTGCATGCTGGGTTCCGTTGTTACGCAGCCGTAGAGGGGAGTGCATACCCCCTGCTCTCCCCGCACTTGTTAGTAAATCTGGACACTTATGTGAAGTCGTAAAGGGACTTCCCCCGCCCCGGACCCTTCATTTATATGCAGAATATTTAAGGTTATCCCCAAGTCATGTACTTCTGGGGAAGGGGCAGACCCTTCACTTACGTAGGCTCTATCCCCACCATATAAGTGAAGGGTCTGCCCCTTCCCCATAAGTACATGACTTGGGGACAACCTTAAATATTCTGCATGCAACTCTATGCATGCGGAATGGAATTTATACTGTATGACTTAAATGGCAAATCACACTCACCATGCATATCTCGTACGCATGGTTGGTGGTTGGTGGTCCAGCCCCCCTGCGGCTGCGCACTGTTGCTGAAGTATAGGTAATGCGCATGCACAGTGCCTATACAGAACTGACTTACATATGTATGTACATAAGTCAGATGTTGTTATTAATGTAGGATCAGGCCACATGTTAATAAATAATTAGTAAACAGGATGAATGATATGTTACGGCCATGGTGTTGTATTTTTTTTAAATAATAAAAAAACCACTATTGTTCATACTGTGCACAATCAGTAGCGAACACGCTTTTCCCAGTTTACCAACACATGCATGAGAATAAGCCCTAAAACAAACAAAAGGTCAGCAAAAGGACAAGTAGATGTTTGTGAGCACAAGACAGACCTATAACAGCACCATCTGATACTAACTACTAAATGAAAATTGCTTGAGATACAAACTTGATTCTTAAGTGCTGATAGCACCTCCTGGGTGGTCAGGTTTAGAAAATACAGACTTTCCACAATGAAGTGGTTGTGACAATAACAAATGGCAATGTTGTCCTGTGAAGCTCCAAAATACCAGTAGATTGTCATGTCAAATGAAGCGGAGCTAATTCTTTCTTAATTAAAAGTGTGCATATGTATGTGTGTATAGATAGTGTTAAGAACCTATTACATACAGGCCTGGATTCAGAATTTTATCGGATCCACACTAAAACGTCCTGTGCAGAAAACATAAAACTAAGTTTAGGCTTTTCTTTTTTGTATTTTTTTTGTAAATAAAAATAAATATTACCCCCTCCCCACGCTGGCCATTGGGACTGACCGAGGATATAAATATGACTTGTTTAATTCTGGGGCAGTCGGTCCCTGATGACCCTTTATTTTGGCTTTTAAATTGGTCTCCGGCGCCAATCTCCTCATTCAAAGGCTCACTTTTGAGTTTTTTAAATCTAGCGGCCAAAGCGGTGATTCCTGCTCTCTGACGTTCCACTTCCCCTCCCACAATATGCAGCTGGTTTCAAAAAATCGATTACTATGCGTCCATGGACGAGATACAATCCGATATTGACCAAACATATGAGAAACACAGGGACATCTGGTTTTATTGGCTCGAATTTAAGACCAAGGATGCGTATAAGATTATAATAAGCAGCCACTGAGATCAGACACGTCCCATAAACCCATGAAAACTCCCTTAATGACCACTTCTAGAAGGTGACAGGCAGGTTGAGATTAATTGCGGTACATGGCGAGACAACAGATAATCGCGGATCCACTACACCTATAAGCTAACCTTCTTCAGCACTATCTTGACTCTAACATACCACCAACGTTTGAACAATTCACAACTAGCTCTAGGTCTAGATCTCTGGGCCCTGAACCCCCCCTCCCCCCTCTAACCCTTCCCGGTTTTACCCTATGTAAAGGTGATGACAACCCTTGATCCGATAGGGTGACACCCAATGGCAATGTATTGCTGTGTTCCAAATTGTGTAACGTACCTGTCTCCCTGTCTGTTGCAATGTATTACTTGTACCTCCACAGATATATGATTTTTGTCAAAGGTTGTATGTACAATCATTTTGGTGTTGTTATACTTCAATAAAAACAGATACAACAAATATGACATGTTTTGTGTCGTCTCACTATGGATTTATTTTGGCCAAGACCCCTCCCCACAGGATTCAAAATTTCCAAGATTGGACCCCAGCAGAGCAGGTAAATAGCTTTTAAAAAAAAAAGAATGGCCAGCCTTAAGTTTTATTTATTCACTCTGGGGGACATTAACATGGCACAGTGGGCCCTGGATGGCAGGGCATGCTGGCTCTTGCGGTTCTCCAAGCGCCAGCATGCCCTGGCATCCTTAGACATCTTGGTGCTTACTGTAGCACTGCAAGCACCAGCATACCCTTTAGGGCCGATATTACTTATTGATTTTATTTATTGTGGCGGAGGGGGGTATATATGTGAAATGTGTGTTTTGTTTTTGAAAATTTGACAGCATCGCACCTTATATTTAAATGAGAAAAACACCCCTTTCCTCATTTAAGGCGCAGTGCTGTCGGATGCGAACACAGACAGATGGGTACACTTGCGCCCTTCTTACTGTGCTAACTCCTGTTGTGAGCATTCGCAGTGCTCATTTTTGCTTGCGCTTCCGTCTGAAAAAAACATGGATGCGCAGCTCTGAATCCAGGCCCTGGTCTGAAACAATAGCCCCATGTCCTATAATCCTCACAATTGCAATAGTTTTTAATAAAAAGTTTTTAAAGGGTATATTTGTGTATGGGGAAATACAATGTAGAATACTGGGTATTTCATAGCATTCTCTTGATACCATAGATGATAACGCAGGTGCTGCAAGATTCAGTCATGGGGCCTGATCCAGACCTACGCTCGGGTGCGTTTTTACGATGGGCGTAAGCGTAAAAACGCCCATTTGTAGTTACTGCGCATGCGCGGGGCAGATGTTACGCTCATGTTATGGTCTGAGAAACGGAGCGTATGGACCTTGATCGTAACAGCTTCGTACATACGCTGGAGGGGGTGTGCCTGCCATACGAAATCCGTAATTACGAACCGAGGGCGGGGTGAGGCATTTAAATCGTACAGTATTGGCGTCCTAAGCGTCGTAACTATGCAATGAGCTTACAGACGCACGCGGTTACGCTCAGAAAAGTTAGGGTAGGTTTTGCTGAGCATAAGAAGGAAAAAGTAAATATGACCAAGGGGAGTGACGAGCGGAGTGCATCGGAGGTACGCCGGCGTAAATACGCTACACACATAAGCGGATCATGAGCGTAGGTCTGGATCAGGCCCATGTTCACTATGATATGCTGAAGATATCATTTTAATGCTGCTAATTATAGAAGAGACTCTCAAGTAATTGGTGGATCTAAGAATGAATCAGTTAATTAATTGTAAGACAATAATTAATAACACGGCCCAGGACTTGCTTAAAAAAGCAAAGAAGCCATCAAACAAACTCATTAACATCATTAGCAATGCAGCTTACACTAAACTTTCTTAATAGCTTTGCTGAATTCATCTTATCTCTGAATTATTTCACATTTAAGATATTGTACCTTCAGTTGTCTGGTACAGCTATGGGAATGAACTTGGTATCTGGCAGAAAGGTTTCAAGACCACGGTTTACAAAAATTGGGCAGATTACCAGTAATTATACTGTAGACAAATGACAGGCACTGAGCACAGATTTATAATGTGACTATGATACAAAGGAAATGAAGAAATAAATTAAAAAGGTATTTAAAATGGCAACAGCTGAAAAAGAATTCATTAACAATAGACTTATGACTGGTGCAACTTTAAATAACAGAACTAGACAGATGAGAAAGGCTATCAATAGTAACTGGAAATATTGACAGCTAACTTAGTGGTCCTGATATAGAAGAGGACACTAACTAGGGGATGAAATCAAATGATTCAGTACATACATAGAAAAATCCTCTGATATTTACTCCTCAACCAATAAAAGGAATACATTTTAACCACACATCAATGCAAGAAAATACAAAACAACCATGCTGCAAAAGTTTATATGTTGTCTAGACCAGGGGCTCTCTAGAAGGCTGCATGAATTATATAGAAATGTACTTTAGAACAACTGCAAAATATATAAGGAAAGAGAAAAGGAAAAAAAATAAACTGACTGGGGGCATGTCTGTGTGCCCGATTTATTTAGCTGCAATGATGGGAAAAAGCTTGCGGTGCGCTTTTTCCCATCATATATGGTAGGAAAAAAAAGCGGATTTTTATGTGCACTACTATGGGCTGCGCATAGAAATTCCAAAATAAACATTTGCGGAATAATCTTTGCACTGCAAACAACGTGGGTGCGAAGCTAATTAAAGGGGACCAATGTGTACAAAGTGTATCAATTGATACTTTTAGGTGAGGATTAGCACATTTCATAGAAAAAGCATTGGGCTGGATCCAGACCTAGTTAAGTGCTTGAACTTAGTTACTCCTGGGCTAAACCATGATGATTAAAGGGGGAGTCAAATTAATTGTATTCTTTGCATGCAGAGATATATCTTTGAATTGCTTACTGCACACAGATACTGACCAGCTTTACTATCACACTGTTATTTAGACCTTGGGATAGGAAACATCACCTCTCAACTATAATACTGTTTGCAACAGATGAAATATGGCTCCCCTCCAATCAACATGGTTTAGCCCAGGAGTAACTAATTTCAAGCACTTAACTAGGTCTGGATCAGGCCCATTGTGTCTATCTATAAAACTATCTAATAACACACACATATATAGTGTGTATATATACATATAACACTATATACATACTATGTGCCTGATCCAGACCTAAGTGCAGTTTACATACGATCTCATAGCGTATTTACATGATCGTAAGTACTATGCACACCCCGGGCACTCAACTCAGTCGCACGTAATATACTTGATTTACGAGTTTCAAACCCTTCCTTAACTTTTCCTTGCGTAAGTACGGTCATACGTAATGGATTGTTACCCGTAAGGGCCGAACAATTAGCCGACAGAGCGTATTTCCGGCCGTTGTAAGGATGACCCGCCCCTTTGTACATATTTACGAGGAAGGTACGTGCAATCAGTGTTATGACGCTTAATGTCTGCCATGTGCACACGCAGTACATGCTAAAAGTCAAAGTTACGCAAGCGGCTAGCGTAAATACGCTTTCATAATGAATTCAGGATCTGGCCCTATGTGTATCATCTATAATTAATCAGATTAAAAAAGTCATTTTCTAATGTCTTTAAGTGCCCTGGCTCCTACTATTTATAAAACTCTCATTAAACTGTTCCATTATGAGGTAGCTAGTTAATAACTATAGGAGATTACTTGATATCAAAATGTACTAAATAGGAATGTCTGTAGCTGAAAGTGCTTAACTGAAATGACTAGGAGTTTTTCTGTTTTGTACTGCAAGCGGCCACTAGCTGGTACACATAAACATTTATATCAGGTAAGAAAGCCATCTGACTGTTCCCCTCACACATACAAATATAGAACATGACCATAAAAAGTCACAGAGCAGGTCCTCTTCTCAGTAAGTTATTACAGTTGCTGCAGGATTGGTATGCCAACTGGAATGATATTCCTAGCACAGGCTCATTTCACAATGATTGCAGGTTTCTAGGGAGGGAGGCACTGTGTGTCACAAACCAGCTCACACAGAGGCACCACTGTACTGTGTATGCTGACAACAACACAGAGGGCATATAAAGGCCTTTTCATTTTACAAATACATTTTGATGCAAAAGACTGACGCATAAAATGTATACATTCCAGATGCAGGGCCATATGCAGACTTCATCCCGTGTTTAGCGTTCTTCCTACTGCGCATGCATAGTATATTTTATATCTGAAAGACCGCATTTACGCAATCTACGTAAGGAAAAGATACGTAGATAACGTAAAAAATGTACTACGCATGCGCAGTAGGAAAAAAAAAGCTAAACACCAGACGTATATGTTATATGTCCGGTAGTCTGCATACGGCCCGCAGACACAAATACAAGTGCAGCTGTTTGTGTACAGACACATAAAAAAGAGCTTATCGTCTATTCATTTTGTGAGCGTGCTTTCCCCTGTGAAGTATAATTATGGAACATTCCAAGAAATAATACACCCGAAGATATGTCAGGGTTGCCGACTCTCCCAGGTCCCTGGAGAGCCGGCAAGTCTCCCGCAAGGGACTTGAGGCTTTGGCTTTCCACCCTCAATTCCGCCCCCAACCTTGTAACACTAGTATTCATAGTGTTACTATGGACTGGGCAGGATCTGGTTAAATAATTAGTGTCATCAAGCACCGGCCCACCCCTAGTAATACTATGAAAACGGCCATTGATTTTCAGAGGTCGGGGCTTAATGATGCGATTTATGCCAATTACATCCCGATGCCCCGTCCCCTGACTGGCCTCTATCTAGCTTTCTAGAGTCGGCAACCCTGAGATATGTCAGTAGTGTTGTAACAACGGCATATGTCTCTAGCCGTAGCTTAACATCCGGCACACACACACCCGAATAACACCCTGACAGCTGCTTGAGTCTGACAAATGTAAATGACTTCTGTAGAAAAGTGGAAATAAACATTATTTAGAAAATATATTATGTTTCACCACTGCGGACTCAGAAGAAGTACTGAGCACAGCTGAAATGAAAAGGATAAACATATGCAATGACAAATGCATTAAAAGTGGCTGCGCAACAAAGTATGGTTGGTAAGTGTTGTCATGTGAATGGGCAGTTTGGTAGAAAGAGCCTGAAGAGGATGATAGCGATAATGCCAGATGATATTCATTTGTACATTCATGGTAATTACGTATTTAGGTGTTCAGAACAGTGCTCAGAGCGGGCATTATACAGTGGGATGGTACGCTGTCACTTCTCCCACTGACTTAATGAAAGCTTTACATTTCATGACATGTTATTTTCCTCCACTTCTAAATTTCCACTTTGACCACTGGTATAGAACACTAGTCATAAGTATATGAGCCCTTGTAAGCGTGAGCAAAACATATATGCTTTCTGTATGATCATTTGAATCAGCATGGTGGCTCCCAGCAAATTCTGTGTTTTCTGTGACTGCTATGTCATACACTGATTTATCACTAAATAACCTTAGGGATGTTGTATTTACTTATAAACTGATCTTTTACTTCTATTTATTTATATATATTGCAGGCAATTAACGGTCACTCAATTTTTATGTTTCTGGCTTTCTGGGTCAGCCATATCTAGAAATTTTTATACCTGGGGAAAAAAGAAAAACTGGCATCCTCTAGCCATGAGTGAATAAGAAATGTAATGCCATTATAACTAACCGGTTGGAGTCCCCGATCAGAAACTTTGATTTCCGAAATAGGGCCATCCGAAAGTTCCTTTTTGGATGTCCCTATTTTGAATACTGCCCAGTTTAATTTTTTTTTTTCCAGAATGGGTGAGTATGTCATTGTCATTCGAAAATACCGACGCCGCGATATCCCTCCGCCACGTCACTATCGCCAGACCGCAGGAAAGGTGCCTCTCCAGGGTCAGAAGAGAAAAAGTCAAATGCTGATCACCATTAAAGAAAGAGCCCACCAAAAATGTACGTGGAAGTCAGTAATAAACTTAAACAGTCCGGGACCAATAAAATTACCGGCAATCCTGGTTACTATGGAAATATGCCCCTTAATTCTAGCAATCTGCAGAGGAAAATATGATTTAATCCTGCAGAATTCTGCCTCTGTAAATGGGATGGAGAGGGCCTGTATTGCCGGATTTCTAACAAGTTTTAAAAATAAATCCGGATCCTGTCGCCATATTATTATTAAGCAATAAAAAAAAGTTACCTGCAAAGTTTCTATCCAGCATCATAAACCATGTTTTTATGTGCTTTTAGGAGAACAGGTCCACTTTGATAGGATATGGCTCTGGAATATTTTACCAGCGTGACATTTTGCAGACTGTTGTTGCAGTTTACAGCCCATGTCATCCATGTCACATAAAGATTTAAAAATACGGCGCAGGAATTTTAAATACGATGTGTGTGAGCCGCAAGATATGATCATTTCCCCAGAAATAGCTTTCATGAGTTCTGTGCTTTTTGTGAAGTTTCAGGAATATCTGAAGTGAAGCCAACAAAGGGGAATTGTGGGATTGGGGGGGAAAATGTTGCTTAAACCCCTACCCTGTCCAATCTAGGGTCTGGATTCACAGTTACGTTGTTTTGTCTTACGTATGCTGTTTTAAGAATTAGGCTACTACGCATGCATAGTAGCTTACTTCCCGTTGTCAGTCCCCGGCTAGAAAATCTTCTTTCCGAAATAGGGACATCCGAAAGTTCCTTCCAATATACCACCGCCGCTACCGCTATCGCCGGACCACAGGGAAAGGTGAGTAACCTCTCCAGGATGCGGGGGAGGGATGGTTAGGGTAAGGCAGCAGGGGAGGGAGGGTTAGGGTTAGTCTGCAAGAGAGGGAGGGTTAGGGTCAGGCTGCAGGGAAAGGAGGGTAATGGTCAGGCTGCGGGAGATGGTGGGTTAGGGTCAGGCGGCCAGGAAGGGAGGGTGAGGGTCAGGCAGCGGGAAAGGGAAGGTTAGGGTTAGGGTAATGAGAGGGGAGGATTAGGGTTAGAATTAGGGAAAGGATTAGGGTACTCTTTTTTACTTACTTTTCTGAGCACTGAAAGCTGGGTGCTCCATGGATCGATTGCTTTGCCTCATCGATATGCAATCAAAATCTCAGCCAGTTCAAAATAGGGCCAATCTAAGCGGGGACCCACACCCATAACTAACACAAGTTCATTATTGTCCTCTGCATACCGCAACTAGTGTATTCAGTCTAAAATGAGTGTGGTTCTCCGGTGCGATGGTCTTCATTTTGAAAGACCATCATACTACAGCTGAATGCAGACTGGAGGCAATTGCCAGCAATCTGCATTTTAGAAAGCGGCAGTGATGCGACTCCTGGAGTCACAAAGAGTCATCCACTAGAAGGTAAATGTTTTACCTAAGCCTGCCCTTAACCCTTTCCTAACCCTAACTCTCCTTTTCCTGCATCCTAACTCTTACTTTCCCCTTCTTTAGCCACAACCCTAACGCTCCATGCCCCGAACCCTAAACCTAACTTTCCCCTAACCTTGTACCTGCCACAGCTGCCGCAGCCTAACCCTAACCAACCTGCTGCAACAACCACAGCCTCTCCCAACAGCAAACTGCTATTTTAAAAACCAGCTGCCATTCATATATTGGCTGTGTCATGTTTGAAATATGGCTGCTGAGACCAGCAACCGCATCCCATCTAAGATATATATTTTGCTGTTACATAGAAACATACAAACAGAGTCTGACGGCAGATTCACTATAGACACTTTGACTATTCAGGATTCCCTTTTTTTTAAAAACCGTAATACTGACATATAGGGCCTGATTCAGAGATGCGATTGCGAAAAGATCTCAAAAATACGCACCTTAGGTAAGATCTTACCATGTTCCAGCCCACTGCATAAACAGTCACTCCCCTTGCAAACAGCGGTGGATCTTAAACTTAGACCACCATTGACTAGCCGTAACTCTGCGCTGTCATTTGGGATCTTAAGTGACGTGGTAGCGTTCATTTAAGATCCTAAGTGTCAGCCCGCGCCCACTTTCCCTCATTTCCCTGCCTCCCCCCGCCCATTTCCATGCAAATCCTTAAGATCTTAAAGATTCGCTGGACTTAAGATCTTAAGTGCTTGCGTGCGATTCAAACTTACGCTCTTAGCGAATTTACGCACCTAACCGCTACGTAGACGGCGTTGCACTATTACTACGCATGCGCAGTTTTGCGAATTTTCTAGGATCTTAAATATACGCTCCTAAGTGCCGTGGAAATCGTATCTCTGAATCAGGCCCATAGATCCTATTTGACCCTTAATTCACTTTAAAATATCCTTATATTTATCCCAAGCATGTTTAAATTGTTCTACTGTGTTAGCCTCAATCACCGCAGATGGGAGACTATTCCACTTATTAACTACCCTTTAAGTATTTTTTCCCGCTCATTTCCCCTACTACCCTCATGTTTGTACACATGCCTTCTGTTCTAATACATTTTTTACTTTGAAAAATTTCACTCACACATTGATATATATGAAAGCTCTAGTTTTTCTTTCTATGTTTTGGATGCATGCCATGCACCATTTTAATTGCTTTTCTTTGAACAGTCACTAATGTAATTATGTATTTCTAGAGAAATGTCCTCAAGAACTGAACACAGTTTTCCAGATAAGGCTGTACCAATGACCTATAAAGTAGCATTACTACCTCTCTCTTTCTGTTACTAATTGATTGCCTGGGCAAGCAAGCATCTGATATGCCTTCCTCATTGTTTTGTTATACTTCTTGGCCACCTTTAAGCCGCATGAAACAGTGGCTCCTAGATCCGCTTTCTCCTCAGCAGTTTCTAATGTAGTGCCATTAATGATACAATGTGCTTTTGGGGTTTTAAGTCCCAAGTGCATGATTGAACATTTGGCAAGGGGGTGAAGCACAGAGGAAAGCAGGTGAAAGGTAGACTGGAGGTTACGCGAGAAGAAAAGCACACTGGCAGATTGGATAAAAGAAACAAGTCAAGGAAAAGATTAGAGGTCAGTGGTAGTAATGAGGATAAAATGAAAAAACATGGGGAGGCCTTATGGTAAGTTGAGAGCAAGGAAGCTTGAGTGACATAGGAACTGAGAGGAAATGGCAAAGACCTGGGAATTGGGCACAGGAAAGTCATGGGATACAGGATGGATAGCTTTGCATCATTTAGTATGTATTATATTATCCATAGACAAAAAAAACCTTGCAGTTTAACATGTCTGATTAAGGTTTGCTACATAGGGCTGGATCCAGACTTAAGTGCTTGAAATTGGTTACTCCTGGGCTAAACCATGTTGATTGCAGGGGAGTCATATTTCATCTGTTGCAAGCAGTATTAGAGTTGAGAGGTGATGTTTCCTATCCCAAGTCTAAATAACAGTGTGATAGTAAAGCTATCTGTGTGCAGTAAGCAATTCAAAGATATATACCTGCATGCAAAGAATACAATTAACTTGACTCCCCCTGAAATCAACATGGTTTAGCCCAGGAGTAAGTCATTTCAAGCACTTACTTAAGTCTGGATCCAGCCCATTGACACAAATTCAGACACCTTTGAAACTTTACCGCGCAAACTCCAAAAAGCAATGAAATTATGACTTTAAGGCTGGAGCCAAAATAGATGTGTTCATTAAGCAATACAGAAAAACAGTCTAAAACTCTGAAAGAACAGAGTAGGACATCTTCTATGCATGGCGAAGTCTATAACCCCCAGTAATCAAATACACAAACCTGTGAATTAGCAGTTCCACCATTTTGTAAGTGATATTAATCTCACTCCATGATAGTGCAGAATCTGAAGTATACCATGTGTTGGTATATCATGTCCGTATGACCCAATCCATTAGGTACAAAATACTCTGCTCCTTGGTTTCCAACTGTCAGTAACTAAAGTACCTCATTTGTTAAACAGACTAATAGTTTTTTAAATATCAGTTAAGTCATTATTACACCAGGTGAGTGTGACAATTGGAGGCCCAGGTGCGGAGAGTATATGGTACCTAATGGAATGGGTCTGTACAGTGGCGTATCTACCATGGGTGCAGAGTGTGCAGTGCACACGGGCCCCCGCAGACAAGGGGGCCGCCCGTGGCACTCACCCTGCACCCAATGGAAGATCCCAGTACCACCTATTTCTGTACAAACGGTGACGGTCTCCAGCAGCCTTCCGTTCCCAACAATGCACTGCGCGTGGGTGTCACATGGGGATGTCAGGCGTGCGTGCACTGCGCAGCCTCATGCTCCTCTTCTGTTTGCCGACCGTGACGCTGCGTAGC
>WWET01001109.1:178906-197271 GCA_011038615.1 Limnodynastes dumerilii | reverse complement strand
CCGCTTGCATTAATCAGACCCTTTATGTACAGTCAGCATTACACTGTACTACCCAGCTATTGCACAACATAGTTGGCCATGTAGCTGCATTGCGCTTTGCTGCTGTGTGCTAAGGCATGCCCGCTGTGTGCCGATCTGCACTCACCTCTGGATCGGGCCCTAAAAGAATGTGTGTGGACTATAATGATTATGACCAGAGATTGCGGTAACACCTGTCTGGACATAGGTATAGGCACTCTGCAGTCATATGCGCATTTGCTTGTTGTATTTTTCTTCCCCCGTTTTACATGAGCAGCTGACAGAGCAAATGCTTCCCCTGCACTCCATTAGACCCACCCTCTTCCAGTTCAGTTTTCCCTCCTCGTGTTAACCCCTTTTTGTTGAGCAGCATTTTACAAGTTATCTACGCCTAGGCTTAAAGAGGTCTTGAATTAGAGCAACTTGCTAATAACTGGGCTTAGAGTTTAAATCCTATAGCTATAGTTGAGCTATATTAGGATTATCTGTAATTCGGCTTTGCATAGTTTCAGTTGGCCATGTCACTTATCTACCAACCATTTTACCACACATTTCCTCTAAAACTACCACCAACCAAAATAACAGACAACCTACACATGAAATATCACTGGATTGGTAAGAAAGTGCCCTCACTAGTCGGGTAAAGGTATTATTAGATTACAGATAGAAAATTGGCTTAGTTTTGCACATCATACATCAGTCTATTTTTTATTGCAAAATCTATTTTTATTATACAGAAAGAAATGCAACAGAGTCTCTGTAAAACACTGCCAGACTCTAATTAAAGCCTCGGAAATGTGCTAGTATAATGAAAAGCAGTCGGATGTACTAGTATGCCTCCTCTGCATCCTTATGTCTCCAAGCTGTCATTTTTCCTGTCGCACATGAATTTGAGCCACAGGAGAAATGCTACTGTAATTTTTATGTCAAACTAGGCACTTTGCTTCCTCAGAGAACTGCATTACACAACACTACATTCAGCATTCATTCCCATAACCCATTAGATGTAATCACCTTTTGTGAAGTGCTTTGTGTGCCATAATTATATACCACTAACAGCTAAACTCGCTATTTTGTATAGTGCATGGAATACAGCACATTTGGAGAAGAATTAAAATCAGGGAAATCTCCTTTTTCTGAAAGAGCATAAAAGAAATGACTAATTCAGAATGAGAGGTACCACACAGCGTAAGATTAGGGATTATTGTCTGACAGACTGCGCTGGATCACCCACACATGTATAAAAATCATTTTCTTCTTCTGTTGTTCACGTTCACAAGAACATTACATACATTCCTGTATGCTTATCAATCGGGCATCACGTTTATCTTCTTTTATTTGTATTTTTTTTATGTAAACAATAATGTATACTTTTATTTTGTCAATTCCTTTTCCTGGCAGACAAATGTAACCACTTCTCAAGTTGCGACCAGATCCAGCAGGGAGCATAAGTGGGGTGTCTGGAGAGAAGGGTGCATGCACCCTCCAAATGTTATGCGTGTTTAATGTGTGCATCTCCTATTGTACGGAACTCCAATAGGATATCCGTCCGACGGGGTGGTTCTTCCCCTCCAGCACAAAAAGTATCATTTATACAGTAGGGGCAGGCTTTTACACATGTACGCGGATCAGCAGTTGTGCAGACCGCTGATCCGCACGTTACTGTTAAGGCTGCCTTATGACAGCGTATCTGCCATCAAGTCCGCACAACAGAGGAGAGTGACAGAGGGAAGCAAAAGATTTCCCACAGAAAGGTAACAAGATTGACCATCTCAGAAATGCTCACCAATATATTACTATAAATATAATTCGCAAGACTGGTCATGCAAATGTCATAATAAGTTCTCCATATTCAGGTGCTCTAAATAAAACGTAACATTTATTAATCAAGATTTAAAAATATTGAATAGGTGAAATATCGAACAATGAATTAAAATAAAAACATTGATCTACTCATCAAATATTATTCAAAAGTATAAATATATTATATAAAATTGACAGAAAAAATACCAAATGGCGTGGTACAGATAGTGAAGCAGGATAATATCTATATAATCTGCTAGGTATAAGCACAAAGCAATGTTAAGTACCTGTTAAACAAAATAGTAATAATTCGATACAGTTGCTTAACTATTGTACATATACAAAGAAAAAAGATGCTATGTAATAAACTAAGCTTTTGACCCAAAATGTTTATAAACAATCAAGGATACAGATGATCAGATGATTACAATTAAAGTCTGCAAAAGCATACACAGTAGTGACTTGCACCAGAGTGGTAACTACCTACTCTATAATGCGATGATAATCTGTATCTTAACATTATGGACTAGGTAGTTACCACTCCAGTGCACATTCGGGTAATAGCTATACTCCTATGCCTCTCAGCAATAATATGCATAACACAATTCATAATATCCATAGCTGTAATAATCCCTAAAAAAAGCCCAGTAATATGCATGACTGAACCAATATCAAATTTAAAAACAGTGGTAACAGTGTTTGAATAAGTCCACGCTAAGATGCTATTTTTTAGCATTTATTTTAATGGGTATTGCATTTTACTGTGACTAAAGCACATCAAAATGCATTGATCTTTTAAATAAATATTACACATTGAAAGGGGTCTTAGTTTAAATAAAGACTGCTTGAGATTATGCAAACAAGACTTGCAAAGTCAACACCAGAGGGACACTTTGTATCATTTATAGACTTATTTGCAATCTTGTCTTAAAGTAGAACCAAAAGTCCAAGCAGGTGCCATGGTTTCTACCTACATATCTTAATCATTATTTAGATCTGCACACATTGCATTGTTTCAAAGAAACAGAACACTACCACTCCAGTCTTTTGGGATACGATCTGCACACACATCACTGAATGTTGTATGAATCCTCAGGAACTGAATTATTAATTAAGACATGTACATTGTTCTTCTCATTTCTCTACACAGAACTCTAAGGATGTTATTGTCCTGACAATTTATTAATGCCTGCTCTCAGGGTCATTAGCCAAGACTATTGTCCCGAGAAAACATGAATTAGAAGATAATAAATACTATTAAATTGATGGCTAATTTTCCATAAGAGATCAATAGACATTATTTTAAAAAGTAATCTATAATCAATAACTTATTATAATATATCCAAAATGATTACATTTTTAATTGGTGTAATCGGAACTATGGATGGGATACACGCATGTTCATAGCGGATCTGCGCTTACACTGAGCTAAAAATCTCAGGATCAGGTCCCAGGTATGAAGGCATAACTCAGGAAAAGAAACCTACTCTATGTACAGGTGAGGCCTGAACATACACGGCAGTGAATGAGGCAGCATGGCTTACCCAACATGCATCTTTGCAATTGTTATAAACTGTGTTAAACCCGGAGTTTGGTAGAATGTGATTAGTAACCAACAACCGTCTTACTCTACACAGCTTCTGTAGAATCCTCATTGTTAGATGTGTAGTGCATTTATTCTGATATGGCAGCCCTATTCAAAACCAAAGTGCAGACATGTGAACAGTGCAGGGAGGATTTTCCTAAACATTAGTCTCCTGCAATTCTTTCCTGGATGCTCCAATATGTGACATCACATAGGAGTGGTATGCCAAGGAATACCCAGATTTGGTTTAGTATTACAGACAGTGCATGCATCGCATGGCAATCACATGCAATTACGAGTCTGCAAGAAAAAGAGAAGTTAGTAAATTACAATATTCAAAATTGCATTTTAAATTGGTTTGACAGGATAGGTGTGTAGGTCACACACTAATCCTGTCACTCCAAATCCATGACATTACATAGCATACTGATTTTATGCATTTCTGTTTGTTTTGTTTTGTGTGTTGTGTGTGTTTGTGTGGGGGACAAAGCATATTTTTTGCACCTGGGCCCACGATTCGCTAATTCCGCCACTAGAAACAACTTAGATTTTCCTCCAACTAAAGTAAATGTAAAAGGTGTATAGTAAACTATAGATAAGCTTGGAGCATGATTATCAGTTTCTGCAGGGCAGTGGATTAACCAGTATGAAAGTAGGATGGAACTTGCACTGTTATGTAGAAAAATCAAGTTTATTGCTTATTTATTATGAAAGATATTATAATAGTGACACATTGGGCTTCAGAACCCCTTTTTCTTTACCAACGCGACTAGGCCTCCTGAAAATTTGGGTACCCTTGACATGTCTCCTGCCCTGATCACGGATACTTTTTAGGGTTACAGAGGTGCTTGAAGTGGTGCTATTTATCATTTATAGGGGAATTTATTTAACTCACTTTTTACACTAGAATAGCTGCTTAAGCCACCTAGACCATGTAAGTGAGTAAATTAACACTTTAGCCCTGTAATGGGACATCTGAAAACATTTGTTTAGCAATTTGTTACAGATAAAAGCCCAAAAAGCCATAAAAAAAAATAAAGAAATATAAAGACAACAGTACAAACTGAAGAAGTAGCATACCACTGCTAAGTTACAGTGTTGTCTATATAGGTAACAAATACAATAAGATTGTATTCAGAATTTATTATCACTACATAAATACCATATTATTATATATGTGCTGAAAATATAAGTATATTTTTTTTTTTAAAAGGAACAGAAAAAATACATATAGTATAATGTTCCAGGAATTAGTTATATAGCTTTATCTAAATAGTAGTCATTTTTTCTAGTGCTTGATTATTCAGTGGCGCATGCAGCGAGGGTTTCTGGTTGCCCAGAAACCCCCCATATTGAAAAAAAAAGTGCTTGGCTTCGTGGCCATGTGGGGTGGACTGGCATAAAGGAAGATGGTAATGGCCTGTGCTGCGATAGGGAAGCAGGTGGGGGATGGTGAATGGCCACAATAAATTCCACAGTGCTTATGTGCTGACACAAGCTCTGGTCCATTGTGTAATATGCTCTACTGCTCTATTGCTATTCGATGTGTACCGTCAAAATAAAACTACTAGTTTATTATCTTACATGTCTTGGTAGTCAGATAGTACAACCATATTATCAGTATTGTCATTTTACATATATATTTATCGTCCAACGAAGGGCACTCAGAGACTTATACTCAGAAGGCCTTCTGTTATTGTCTGAGTATAAGTCTCTGAGTGCCCTCCGTTGGACGATAAATATATATGTAAAATGACAATACTGATAATATGGTTGTACTATCTGACTACCAAGACATGTAAGATAATAAACTAGTAGTTTTATTTTGACGGTACACATCGAATAGCAATAGAGCAGTAGAGCATTTATATTTTTACCCTGCGCGGTATGACAATGAAGCGGTGTGGAAGCAGATCTTGGGTGGGATGGGGGCGGAGGTATACTAATATACCCCACATGTATTACATGCATTGGAAACCCCCTTTCAAAAACCTGCGTTTGCCAATGGTTATGGCATCGATTGAAGCTTTCATCTGGATTTAAACATATTGGACAAGAGTTCCATGAGAATTACGTACACACAGAGTCCTGTCATTAAACACGGATGAGGGGAGTGCACGCCCCTGGACCCTCCCCTCCTTCTTACAAAATTCTGGATACTTAAGGGTTCAGAACCTTACCTTACGTAACATCTGGCGTGCGCATGTATCAATGTTACATGTCAAGGGGACTTGACCCAAAAGACTTGCGTAAGTCCCCTTCTGCGCCAATCTGTGAATCAGGGCCATTAATGCTACTTTATCAGCTACTCTTTAATTCACCAGATGCCTGGCACTGATTGTTGTGTGGCAACAAAGAAAAAGAAAAACATTAAACGTTACATGATATCACCCATTCAGCATTTTATGGGCCTACAAAGCGCACAAACTGCAGTTACATATAATAGCAGTTATATTCCACTTTAAAGATACTAAGGATACTTCATTATTATCTTTTTACTTGATTATAAGCTGCTTATATGAAATGTAGATTCCATCAGGCATTAAGTTTACATTTATTATAGTGTTACACCTTTAAAAAGAAAAAAATTATGTTTTAACAAATTTAAAAAATATCAAAAATCTCCTAGAGTCCGGTCAGCGACATCAGGACGGCCATAGCAGCAATAGCATCAGCAAGTGTACACATTCATAAGCATCAAATGCTTCTGAGTCTAAATACTCAGAAAGCGTTTGACACAGTTCTTTGAACACATCTATTCAAGGTTTTGGAGTGCAGGGCATTTGCCCCCAGTTTTGTTAGACTGCTTCGACACTTCTACACTAACCAGTCAATATGCTTTATATATAATGAAGTGCGGAGTGAAAAAATTGAGATGGGATGTGGAATTTAGCTTTAGGTCCACTTCTACGAATAATGCAAAGTTGCCAACTATTTACAGGTATCTGCATTTGGAGTCAAAAGGTGAAGGATACCGCGTTTGTGGAAGATTTGCTGTTATATATATATATATATATAGACAATGCCCAACAAGCTCTAATACTGCTACAGGACAAAATTGATGATCATGGAGTGGTTTCAGGGATCCATGTGAACAGGCAGAAATCAGTAGCTTTGTACTTGAAACAGGGGGTGACATATCGAATGGGGGACAGAATGTCCCAATCGAATGGGAAAGACAATCGCTTAACTATTTGGGCGTTACATTGCCTAAAACCTGTCTGGGCTTTATCATATTTGGAACTAGAAAGGGTTCAGAGAAGGGCAACAAAATTGTTAAAGGGTATGGAGTCATTGAGCTATGAGTAAAAAGCTAGCCAGTTTAGACATGTTTACTTTAGAAAAGAGGCGTCTAAGAGGAGATATGATCAATATATACAAATACATCATAGGTCAATACAAAGAACTTTCAAAGGAACTCTTTACCCCAAGGACTGTACACAGGACACAGGGGCACCCACTAAGGTTAGAGGAAAAGAAGTTTCACAACCAGCAAAGGAAAGGGTTCTTTACAGTAAGGGCAGTCAGGATGTGGAATTCACTGAAAGGGTTCTTCACAGTAAGGGCAGTCAGGATGTGGAATTCACTGCCAGAAAAGGTTGTGATGGCAGATTCACTGGATATGTTTAAGAAAGGATTAGATACATTTTTAGCAGAAAAGGACATTCAGGGTTACCAGGACCGCTAATTTAAATAAAGGACAGTAGTGGAGCAAGGGAGTAATATATGTATTTATTTATCTTATGATTGCAACAGTGGAGGTTGCTTTATATGGATTAACTTCAAATATAAAGATAGGGATCGCAGGAGATCCAAAATAGGTTAAACTTGATGGACTGTTGTCTTTTTTTCAACCTCATCAACTATGTGACTATGTAATATGAATATTGCCATGATTGGGGAGCTGAAACTTGATATCCGTAATTGGAAACCATTTTTAATAAATTGTCTCAACCTAAATATTATATATTTAGGTTGAGACAATTTATTAAAAATGGTTTCCTTCCCTAGACTTCTGTATATTCCTCAATCACTACCTATTTTGTTAACTTAAAGTGATGTTAAGAAAATCAATGCGTTGTGAATCCCTCTGGAAAGGGGGGAGGCCTAGGATCAGCCTTCAAAAGCTGTGTCAGTACAGGGAGCATGGTGGTATAATCTTCCCCAACATAATAGAGTATAATCTATCGGTGGGATTGCATTACATACGGGATTGGTTAGGGGACACTGAGGTTTATGCTTGTACATCTTTGGAAAGAAATCTTCTGGGATCAATCGAGATAAAATATTTTCTCCACCAGCATGACAAGGATGTTCCTGACCATATTCGGGATATGGCACATTCTCCATCACAGAGTGGGGGTAAATGCCCATAAATCAATTTTTCTCCCATTTTTACAAAATTATGAGTTTTAACATGGTGCAGCACCCTATCCATTCTCACATTGGAGAGTGGGTTGGGTATCTACCATAAGCCATCTTATCTGTAAAGTCTGTAAGAGAACCCTCACATTCTCGGAGGCCATAGAGAGATTTGAATCATTGCGGGCATATCATATAGCATTTCTACAGGCCCAGCATTCAGTCATTGTCAATTTCTCAGATGCTGACTGGAGTAATCAATTAGACTATTTGCTATCACAGCCTGTGCCACAAACAAAAGCCATTTCTGTTCATTACAAAGCCATTTGGGTAGAAACGGATCATGCCAAGGTATGCTCATGTGTGTCCCAGTGGCTTACTTCATTCCCATTTTTAACTATCACATCACTTCTTCGTGCTCTATCTCAATCCAGGAAACTTATAACAGCAAGCCGATATCAAGAACTTTGCTTAAATATATTTCACAGAGCTTATTTATCGCCTCAACACTGATATTTTATGGGTTTGGGTGATATGCAGGTTTGCCCTAAATGTTATGGAGAAGATGTTAGTCTGTACCATTGTCCCTGGGAGTGCCAAATCATTAGGCATTATTGGCTGCGCATTAAGAGACATGCGTGCAAAAACCTAATTTCCTTAACTGTGTCCCCTTCTCTTCGGAGTGGGCCATTTTCAGTATTCTGCCAAATGCCCAGCGTGCAGCAAGATGTTGCAGAAAACTACTTTTGGCAATTAGTTTGACTGCTAAAAAGCAATCTTACAACATTGGGTGGGTCAGAAGCAAATTCCTTTTTGCTATATGAGGAAAAATGATTAACAAGTTTTTAGAATGGAGTGGATAGAAGCTCTATTAGACAAAGAGCAACGGGTGGGGTAATATTTGAAGTTTGGGAATCCTATATTGGTACGTTATCAGTGGATCTCCAACAACAAATTCATAATGGTTTGCGTGATACTACATGGTACCTTCTTCGATTGCAGTTTGGGGATCCCCCAATGGAAATGTTTGATACTTAATCTTATGTTGTAATTCACCACTGGTTTTGAGATTGCACGTTAATGACTAATATGCCGTGTTGCCAAATCAGAGATGCTGGTAATTATGGAATTAACCGATGATATAATCTTTGCAAAGCTTATTGGTCTGAGTGAAATAACCGATTGTGCTTACATTTCTTATGTCTGTAAGTTTACTTACTTTGTAAATCTTGCTGATATTTTGATGCAAATGTATTGTTTTTAATTGCTGATAGTCTGAACAACATAATAAAAATCTTAATAAAAAAAACCATATCCATAGAGACTTTTTTTGTTATAAATATATTACTTTCCAAACTTAAGAGGCAATATTTGAATAATATATTAATACTATTATGCAATACTAAACAAATGTGAAGAGGATGATTTTAATCTCAATCTTAATCACAGGAGAGAGTTAGTTTTCATTTTTACTAATTAACTTTATTAATGAATGTTATGTAATTATAATATAATGGTGAATCAACCGTTTTTTTTTTCTTGCTGGCCATGCATTCCGCTATATTTATATTTAAATTATGAAAATATGGAGGAACAACATTGAAGGTATTAGAGTACTTTGGCATGGTTTCAGAATCCTGTCAAATGTTTATAAATACAATTTAAAACAATTAACCATCAAAAGATCTCCAGGGGACAAGTAAATGCAATTGGTACTGTTAAGATTAATTTATTGGATATGAGAAAGTTAATGCTTTTAAAGGGGTAAATAATTTTTGAGGAGGTTAATTTATGATAGAGGTAATATTGATTGAAGGTCTTATAAATGATCGTTTTATTGTTAAAATGCTCATAAACCCGGGGTTCTTTTCGTGTTGTGGTTACAAGAATGATTTTTGTAGTCACTGGGATGCAGTGTGTGTATTCTATGGCGGTCTCTAGTATGCAATGTTTTCTATGGTGGCCTTTAGAGCAATATATTATATGGCAGTCATTATGATGCAGTTTGTATTGTATGACAGTCACTAGGATGCAGTGTATGTTTTATGGGGGTCACTAGGATGAACAGTGTATTTTTATGACTGTGACTAGGATGCAGTGTGTATTGTATTGCAGTGGCTAGGATACAGTCCGTATTGTATGGCAGTCAATAGAATGGAGAATTTTTTTTTATGGAGTCTATTAATTAATCATGATCTATCTATTTAAGGTATGGATAATGGAATGAAAAATAAAAGGGTGCAAATTTATGGTTTGCAGGGGACCATCCCTAAACCAGCTTTGTAATACCCTTTTCCCGGGGTAAGCCACAAAAACCCGGGTAAGGGCTCAGCGTGAAAGGGACTGGGTGCCTCTATCCTGGTCTAATGACCCGGGAATTGAACCCAGAATAAAACAAGGGTTATTACGACCTGGGTAGGTGGTACAGTGTGAAGGGTGGTACCCACGTTTTTCCACCCGGGTAGCACAGAAACTACTTCATTAGTGTAATTTGTTTACTATTTCCCTGGCAAAAAGTGATGCCGGAGCAACAGTAAACAAATTACGCAGTGTGATGACTCACACTACTGCCAGACCAGACCCGGGTCCCGGAATTTCCTGGGTCAGCCCTGCAAACAAGGTCTGTTACCCTGGGATCATCTGCTGATACGACAATATCCTGGGTTCACAGACCCGTGATATTGCTAGGGCGACAATGTGAAAGGGGTATAAGTGACTCATAAAGATGAAAAGGAGCAGTGATTTTTTTAGTGCCTTTCCTTCTCTTTCTCTTTTCCTGTGACCAGCAAAAAACATTTTCCTAGAGAATATGTAATGCTATTACTTATCCAAGAAACAGTTCACAGCAGAACTTACTTATACTGATAAATCACTGCTTCAATTCAACTTTATGAATCACTTGTTGTACAAATATTATCCAACTATTGGACCATAATATTGGTCGGCATACATTGCTTTAAGTAGGTGCTATCTATGTTGTCTATAGTACTGAACCCCCAACTCATTACTGACCACACCACACATGCCCAATCCAATAAGCCCTTAATTATTTTTAGCCACAGGCCCACAATGACCTTACTCTGGCCCTAGGAGTGAGCACAAAAAGGTGGTAGCCTCCCGTGTGCACTGCGCTTGTGAAATGGGGTGTTCCACGACATTTAAATGAGAAATTGGGTTGTTAAAACTCCTGCACCAGCTGAAGGGTAGTGTAAGTATAAGACGGAGGAAATTTTCCTTCCTTATGTATCCCTATTCTTACTATTAACACCTATACTCCTCAACAAATAATAAACTGTTAAATTTAAGAATATACACATTATATTGCCATTTTTCTAGTCTGAATGGCAGCATATTGCTGCATATTTTGCTCTGGCATTTTATATAATAAGACAATTTTTAAGGGGTTTTAAAATTATGTTTAATTACTTTATAGTAATTATAGAATACATAGTGACAGCAACTTAAATTAATTAGTGTTATTTTTTTTATTTGCTCTGGGCTCCATTAACACTACAGATGAAAGGATGTAAGGATGAAATCTGTCCCATGTAAATAAAAAAAAATAGGTGGAGAGCCGAGAATGTGTAAGACGTGTAAGGGGGGGGTCTGTTGATTGGGGACTTCTGATATAAAAAATATATAGTTTAAAATAAAATCCTGCTAAATAATAAGACAATCAAAGGTAACTAACACCATGTTATCCAAGAAGCCAGTGTACCATAAGCGGCTGGAGACACCAGTCATCAGAAAAAAGCAAGAAAAGTGGAAAAGTGTGATCCGATATATAAAGATGAAGGAGTGGGCCTGAGAAAGGACAATGCTAAGCTGCTGTCAATGTTTTTATAAGCATGTTACAAAAAAATATTCATTTAAAAACAATGTATTATCACAGCTCCCGACATTTAGGGCCCTGAAATCGGGCCAAGCTAAGCCCCGTCTCTGTACAGCCCAAACCCTGCCCAGTTCTACCCACAAACAGGCATTTTTGGTCTAAACTCCACCATTTTTCAAATACAATTTAAATCCTACACAGCTATGAATTCTCACCCCTCTAATCCTATTTGCATAGTTTATATTTGCCCCTTTGCAACAAGGTTTTGCCAAGGTGCCATGAAGCGCCCCCTTTTTTATTTCTTGTTACACACATATATATATAATGTAAAAAATGGGTCAGCAGAGACATGTAAGGTTTACATGAATCGCCATAGAAATAACAGTGATCCTTGTTTTGTAAATATCATTCACTTTATTTTAATGCGCTAATGCGTGTTTTCAAGTAAAAACAGACAGTATCGCTTCAAAATGAAGTGAAATTAGCTTTGTAAATTGAGCTTTAAGTGTTTAATAATTTCTCCACTAAACCCAGGATTTACCTGACTGGGTCATTTGTCAGATTTGCTGGTACTTGCCATGATAACTCTGGACCGGATCCAGCATGTCCGTCCGACAGAGAGAGGGGAATGAACGCCCCCTGTCACTCCCCTCTCTTGTGCAGGCTTCAGGGCTGCTTAGGCCGCCATAAGCCTGCCTTAAGTAAAGTGTGCAGATCAGCGTGTAGACCCATCCCACACTGTACAATTAGCATGCTTAAGTGGGCGGAGGGGAATCACAGTTCCTTACAATGCTTGATACACTAGTGTTACTATCGTATGCGCACTCCAGTCAAATCATGCCACTTACACACCTTTGGGGTAGATCCAGAACAACGTCTGCAAGTGAATTTACGCTAGCCGCTAGTGTAAAGTCACACATTAGTACTTACGGTGCATGTGCACGACAGATGTTACGCCACATAAGGCATAGCATAAGGGCCAATCACATATCAGTAGCGTATCAACTTACGAAGGGGCGTGCCAGCCATACGCCACCAGTATTTACGCTTCGAAGGCGGGGTGAAGCATTTAAATCGTACAGTATGGGCGTGCTTAGCTGCGTAGCTACGTGTGGGAAGTACGGCCGATAGTGGTTACGCAGCGTAAAGTTAAGGTAGGGTATGGAAAGCGTAAGGCACCAAAAATACATACATGAGAGGGGTGTGCCAAAGGGGAGGGCATCAAAGGGACGCTAGCGTAAGAACTCAGCATAGTAAAAGCGTAGCTCTGGATCTGGCTCCTTGCGTGCGTAAATGGCATAACTTTACTAACTCTGGATCTGGTCCTCTATTAGGAAAACAAGGATCCTAGTGGCTTTTATTTAGTATTATACACTGGTGCAAAACTGGTGCTACACTGAACCTTGGTTTCTGCTAAAAATAAGATCTAGGAAATCGATTTAATGAAAATCTAAAAAGTGTAGGTGTTGCCAATAGCAACCAGATTCCAGTTACCACTTACCTGGCATATTGTAAAATGGTTATAGCTAGAATATGCCTCATTAGACGTATTCTACAGTTTCCAACATTGCACTGAAATCACAATCTATATATTGAAACGTTACTGCAACATGAGCATGGGCTGGGAACTGAATGGTTACCATCAGTGGCGGCTGAAAGGCTGTTACATCGCCACCACCATTACAGCAGACTCACTGGCGACTGTTGTCACAGAGTGGAGAGCGGAAAACAACGGAGTACAGCAGACAGAGGACTGTCTGGACAGGATGAACGCTCTGAAGGGGCTGATAGAAAAGCCCCTTTAGTGGGGCACACTAAAGGGGCGGATAGAAAGGCTGGAAACACAAAAGGGGCAGATAAGAAGGCTGAGCACACAGAAGGGGCAGATATAGAGGCTGGACACACAGAAGGGGCAGATATGGAGACTGGAAACACTGCAGGGGAAGATATGGAGATTGGACACACTAAAGGGGAAGATATGAAGGCTGGAAACACTGCAGGGGCAGATACTGAGGCTGGACACACAGAAGGGGCAGATTTGGACACTGGAAACACTGCAGGTGCAGATATGGAGACTGGACACACTAAAGGGGAAGATATGAAGGCTGGAAACACTGCAGGGGCGGATATTGAGGCTGGACACACAAAAGGGGCAAATATAGACTCTGGACACACAGAAGGGGCACAAATGGAGGTTGGACACATTAAAGGGCAGATATGGAGGCTGGGCACACAGAAGGGGCACAATTGGAGGCTGAACACACAGGCGGGGCATAAATGGAGGTTAGACACATGGCAGGGGCAGATATAGAGGCTAGACACACTAAAGGGACTGATATGAAGGCTGGAAACACTGCAGGGGCCAATATGGAAGCTGTAAACACCGAATGGGCAGAAATGGATGCTGGGCACACAGAAGGGTCAAATATGGAGGCTGAACACACAGATAGGGCACAAATGGGGGCTGGACACACTGATGAGGCAGATATGGACGCTGGACACACTGAATGGGCAGAAATGGAAGCAGGATGCATATGCCAGGGGCATCAATTGAAGCTGGACTCACATTTAAGGGGCAGAAATGGAAGCCGGACACACATAAAAGGTTCAGAATTGGAGCCTGGACACAAACACAAAGGGGTAAAAATGGATGGCTGGGCACATTTTTTCCCATCATTTTGACAGGCTTTAAACTAGTATTAAATATTGAAACTATTCTTGTCACATTACCTCACAGTATCTAGAAATAGATGTTACACATTTCTCTCCTACTGCAGTCAAATGATAATGCCTGTATTTCCAAAGAGCATTTAAAATAGTGCATGAAAATTGCATAAATAACTAATCAGTACTAATTTGAAAAGAATCCCACACAAAACAGAACAGGATTAACATGAATAACTTTTAGGATTAATGATACAAGCAGGTGTCACAATCCTGGCCTGTCACATGCAGCAGTCATCATGCCTTTCTTTCTAAAAAAAATGTCAGATAGAAATCGTCTGTGTTCTACCACAGGGAAGCACAATCATATTTTCCGTTCATTTCATAATAATGCAATGTGCCATGAAGCAGGCTGTGATTCTGCAGAATAAAAAGGGAGGGAGTGGGTGTGAGTTATAACCCCCTCGTTATTTAGGTCGCTATCCTTCACATGCATCACTAATATAATAGCCAGATGCCATCCACACTCGCACATACTACCGAGCACAATAAAATGGCATTACCTGCTCTCTCCGAGGCTTGGGTACTAGAAATCCGCTGAAACCCTGTATTATCAATGGGGACACAGAGATGGAGGAATATAGGCAAAAAAAACACAGGCTACAGCTCAATCCCTGTGTGTGTCAGTCATGAAGCAGCGAGGTGGCTGTGCTTTCCGGGATCTCCAAAAAAGACAAGTGTTGTGGGGGCTGCAGACGAAGGGAGAGCAGGAGGGGTGGAGTGAAGGAGACGAGGATACAGAGATGGACAGAGGCAGTCTGGCTGCTGCTTCTTCTCCAGCAAGTCAGCTGGCAGCAGATGGTGAGGCAAAGAGAGAGCAATAGCAGGATATAATGGCTTAAACCACTCTATTAAAGTATGTTTGCAAGTTCAGTAAATGAAAAACCACAGACAATTGACTATTGAGTGGTGAGGAAGATTAAATGGTCAGATGAATTATCCTTAAACATGTTCCAGCAAATGAATAACTGCCCATATGTCAACAACCTAAAGAAACAACTCCCAGGGTTAGATGTACTAAACTGAGGAAAAGGAAAAGTGGAAATATTGGGCCAGATCCAGAGATACTGTTCTGCGCATGTGCCAGGCATATTTTGCCTGGCGTAATCCATGGCTCTATGAGCCATGGATCTAGCGTCCGTAACTACAGTAACGCTGTAGTTATGGAAGCTGGGCGGGGGAAGGGAGAGTAATTAGGACGGGGGGGAGGGAGGTTACGCTGCTCTGTGAGCGTAGTTAGACACAGTTACGCCGGCTGAAGTTGGGGTAGACTTCAGCCAGCGTAACTGTGTGTAACTACGCTGACACAGAGGGAGGGACAGGGGAGTGCACCAGAACTACGCTGGCCATACTTACGGCCAGACGGCCACCGTAGCTCTGGATCTGGACCATTGCCCATAGCTTGTATAGCTTAGATTCTAGCTCTTACTTTCCTATTACATACTAAAGAATGTCAGCTACAATCTGATTGGTTGCTATGGTTAATATCTCCATTTTTCCTTTTCTGCAGTTTAGTAAATCTAGCCCCCTGAGTGTTTCTTTAGTACAATATGATATACAGCATTACTCCAAAATGATTAGCTTTACCATTTTAAAGCCCGTCAAAATGATGGAAAAACATTTGTACCCCTTTGTATTTGTGTCCAGACTCCAATTCTATCCCTTTTATATGTTCAGCTTCCATTTCTTTCCCTTGCATGTACATCCAGATTCCATTTTGCCCCTTCTGTGGGCCCAGTCTCCATAGTTATCCTTTCTGTGTGTCCATCCTCCATTTCTGCACCATCAGCCTGTCCTGCCTCCATTTCTGCCCCTCCAGTGTATCCAATCTTCATATCTGCCCCTTCAGCATGTCTAGCATCTATAGTTGCCCCTTCAGTGTTTCCAGCCTCCATATATGCCCCTTTAGTGTGTCCAGCCTCCATATAAGCCCCTTCTGTGTGTCCAGCCTCCATATCTTCCCCTTTCTGTGTGACCATCCTCCATATATGCCCCTTTAGTGTGTCCAGCCTCCTTATCTGCCTGCATCTGTGTATACAGCCTCCATATAAGCCCCTTTTGTGTCTCCAGCCTCCATATATGCCCTTTCAGTGTCCAGCCTCCTTATATGCCCCTTTAGTGTGTCTAGACTCCATTTCCACCAGCTTCTGTGTGTTCAGCCTCCATATCTGCCCGCTTCTGTGTGTCCAGTCTCCGTAACTGCCCCTTTAGTGTGTCAACCCTGCATATCTGTCCCTTTCATGTGTCCAGTCTCCATTTCTACCTTGCCTTTGTGCCCAACCTCTATTTCAGCCCTCTAGTGTGTGCCCAGACTCCATATCTGTCTCCTTTTGTACGTCAAGCTTTCATATCTGCCCCTTTAGTGTGTCCAGACTCCATTTGTGCCCCATCTGTGTGCTCAGCCTCCAAATCTCCCCCTTTAGTGTTCCCAGCCTCCATATCTGCCTACTTCTATATGCTGAGCCTCCATATCTGCCCCTTTTGTGTGTGACAGCAGTCAGTTTTCCACTCAGGTGCTCCACTCCCTACATCTCCCGATACTGTGATTGCTGAGGAGGGATTGAGTGGGGCACACAGGCAGCAAATTTCTAGTGGGGCAATCATCACCAAGAATTTTCGGAAGAAGGTAGATTCTAGTAATTACTTGCATTTCACTTGTGCCCACCACAATCCATGGAAGGAGACTATCCCTAAGAGCCAAATGAGCCGCCTCAGACGAAACTGTACAGAATTACATGATTTTGAACAACAGGCTCTTCTAATGTCTGAAGATTTTATTCAAAAAGGGTACCCTGTCTCCAACGTAGAGGAAGTGAAAAAGTTTGCTAGAAACCTAGAAATAGAGACACTTTAATTTAAAAAAGTAGCTCAAAAACATTCCAAACCTTCAAAGAATAATTTTATGGAAGAAAGTAGTAATATTTTGTTCATTAGCAAATATAATAATAAATAAAAAAAATACAAATACAATTTTGACATCTTGAAATGCGATCCCATTTTAGGTCCTATCTTACCTGTTAAACCCAAGATTGTTTTCAAGAAAAACAAATCTCTTAAGAACATTTTAACCCCCAGCGATTTACCCACCATTGATAGTGGAGACAAGTTGCCCTCTTGGGTTCCAGAAAAACCTAAAGGTTGCTTTAAATGTGGTGCATCCATCCGTCTCCCTTGCGGCTTCATTATGAATAAATCCAAAACTATCACCTCTAAAGTAAGTGGAGGATCCTTTGATCTCAAACACTTTATCAATTGTTCCACCACTTACGTGATTTACGCCCTTCAGTGTGCGTGTGGCCTCTAATATGTGGGGAGGACGGTACGCACACTGAAGAAGCACTTCAGAGAGCATAAACATAATATTGAACGAGGTTATCAGAAACATAGTGTCTCAAGACATTTTTGTGAGGTCCATGAAAAAAAATCTGACTCTTTAAAAATCTGGGGTACAGATCATGTTAAAGCTACATCTAGGGGAGGAGACCGTTATAGGAAACTTTGTTTACTGGCGAGTGAGTGGATATTAAAATTACAGACCCTTATGCCAGATGGATTGAATGAAACTTTGGAGTTTATAGATATAATTTATAGATTGGGTTATTATTTAATTTTAATATACTCTTTATATTCATCTGTACAATGATTGGTATATTTATTTTGTTGTATTTATTTTTATTTTCATGTCATCATCTTATTGTCATCTGGTTTTTCCTTTTGCTTCTTTTCCTTCTTAATTTTTCATGTCCATAATATGTTATGAGATTCGGTTTTAATTATTGTTATTTTTAACGTTGTGTTCCTTTTAAAAAAAAAAGTTTTTGTATTTGACAAAAATCATTGAAAAACATTAAAATGATGTATCTTTTTTGAAAATGAATACTAAAAGATACAATAATAACAATTTTTAAAAAGTGTGTTTCAAAAAAATTTTTGGGTTGTACATTACATCCAATGCGAGTGATATATGTATATGATATATCACTATCTCTGTGATAGATATATATATATATATATATATATATATATATATATATATATACA
>WWET01001109.1:134838-147125 GCA_011038615.1 Limnodynastes dumerilii | reverse complement strand
GGCGGGTTCAAATTTTTTTTTTTTTTTTTTTTTTTTTACTTTGGCTTAGAAACATAAAATAAAAAATTTGCAGCTTCTGAGGCTTAAAGATTTTTTTTGTAAAAAAAATAAAGTTAGGAAAAAATGATTCAGTTTAATGATTTTAAATTTAAGGGATGTTTTTATAATAAAATGGGGCAAATTAGTGAACATACACTCCATTTGAAACTTAAAAATTTAGGTGGAAGCACAGGGTTTCTGGGCTTATACTTCCAGTATTACTAAACCACACGCTATTTAATTTAAATATTGTAGAACTTCCTGTTGCCCTAGCACAGAATACACATATGCAGATACAGACTGATAGGTGCATTGCTGCCTATCTTTCTGTGCTCACTGCGGTTCTGTACATGCATAGAGCGGTGTTCCGCTGTGCTTACTTATGGAAAAAAAACAAAAAAAAAAACCTGGAAGCCCAGCTCTGGATCTGGTCCCATATGTTTATACAAATCCTTAAACGTTACTGTATACATCTGCTTTGTTAATAACTTAAAATAAAGTTTTTCCCCCCTCACACCAAAAAAAAAAATCCATTTGCTCCAAGTCAAATAGAATGATTATGAAACAGATTAAATGTTATGAATGGTAGGTGTGTTTCTGAGCTGTCTTTTTCTATTTAACACAGTTGACAGTGCATTTTGCTTGCATATTAATCCCCACCCGCCACAGTCAACTAAGTCTCATGACAATTTAACTTCCTGTAATAAATAAAGTGTCTACATGGTTGAGCACATGTTTATTTCTAACTCAAGTGCTCATCCACAGCACTGAGTAACTTTTCATGCTACTGAAATAATTGTAAATGGCAAATCAATGTCAAGAGGAGCTATATGCAAACTCAACCAGCATTAACTAATGTGTACCCCTTGCAGTACAAAATGGTTTCTCCTAGTTTCAGATTTGCTCCACATTATGCATCTTGGATTGTGATCACTATACCAAACACTACTTACCATAGAGAGAACCTATTCAGGGGCCCAAAGAGAGAAAGATCCAGGACAAAAAAGAAGCTTAAAATGCACTAGCTACAACAGATTACTTTTTAGTAGAGCAATACAATTCAACCAGGTGTTGCATAAAGCAAACAGCAATTAAGTCAGACAGAGGGAACTAAAAGATTCTGAAAATAAATACAATAAAATATAGACCATATATTAACACTGCCATTTAACAGTTTAATGTTAAATTACACAACAAAAAAAAGTTTCACAGAATACAGTACTTACACACTTGCAGTAGCTGCCCTATAGAAAACATTTGTTGCATATTGCAGAAGTGTTATTGGTCATAAAATTATAATGCAGTTTGAATATACTTTATACTGCATAAAAAGGGGTTTGATATTTTGGCATTATTCTAGCCATGGTTTTTTACACCCTATACGTACATAAAAAGGTAACAGCTAGTCTTTAAAATTTCAAAACCTGAATATGTAAAGAGTTCCTATTCTACTTATACTTATATTTTAAAATTCAGTAATATTCAGGAAAAATAAATAATAGTCATACTGTTCCACTTTAAACCCACATCTTGCATATTACATGCTGGGTTTAGTTTGCCTCATTGTGTTACTGTACAGGAAAATCTGTCAGAAAATCTAAGTTAAATGCATTGCCAACAGATATCCAGCCAGAACTAGAAACACAATACATTTTTTATAAAAGCACGATCAGAACGATCACAGCCAACTGCATATTAAACAAACCAATCAACTTTTTTTTTTTTCTTTGAGTCAATCTGACAGTTTGCAGTCAATATTTAATTAATACTCTTTAATGCTTCATCCAAGGCTCTACAACAGATTTAGAATCTTAGTATGTGAATCCAGTAATTAATATAATATAAGCCCCTTAAGGGAACAGTGTCATGAAAGGACAGCTTGGTTTTATTATTTTAATACATACAGATGCATGTTTAAAACGTTTTTGTAAATTAACATGTAGAGAACTTGCAGTCATTAGGCCCGATACTGAACAAGAAATTCAACTGACTTACTTATGCTACGTATAGAAGTCAGCTCTGACAGTACTGCATTGCGGAACTCTGTGTGCTGGATTGGACGACAAAATACTTTTGTTAGCCTGCAAGGGGCCGTTTTCTTTTTGTGTGTTTTTTTTAAAGCATATCCCTTTTAAAGGATTTATTGCATAACAGTGGTTCCCAAACTGTGCACCGCGGCTCCCTGGGGTACCGCGACGCTCTCACCGGGGTGCCTCGGAATGTTTCTATTTCCTATTGTATTTTTGTCTTGGGGTGCCTTGAAAAAAAACATGGAGACCCTAAGGGTGCCTCGAACGGAGAAAGTTTGGGAACCACTGGGATAACACATTAAGTTAATGAACAGCATACATTAATGAACAAGATACATTGTGCCGTTCAGCAAGTATACACAAGCATAAATTTTACATGTTTAACTATGTAAGCAAAGCCAATTATAATATATTTGAGAAGTTATTACAACAATACTAGATATACCATTTAATAATCACAATATACAGGTTAAGAATGTAACCATTTTACCATAACAGGTATGACACACCAAAATGTGAAATGTCAAGTATTAAATATTTTGTGCAGTGCCCAGCAAGACACAATATGCAAGGCAAACGAACATGTGTTATTGAGCCAACTCCTGCACTTAGTGTAGCTGGTATGGAGTAGCCAGAGTATGCACTTGCAGCATTTGTACTGTTTGTACTTGGAGAACCACCTTAATGCTGTAACCTATGTTACATGCAACCCAAAAAGTCATTTTATATAGTCACCAAGTGAACCATAAATTTATGGTAATTAAGACAGTCTAGCATTTTTCCACATGACCCAGACACCTGAGTGGGAGCCCTGCATATAAACAACAAAAATAAAAGTAACAAAAGCCTCTAGTCACATGACAAGTTTAAATTGAAACACACAGTGCATGTAGACTTCTAAATTATAGTACCGCATCAAAATATTCTGTGGTGATGAGAGAGGAGATGGCCTGGATTGTGAGGAAGGGTAAATCAGGTGTAAGTGTACAGCTCGGCTAATCCATTTTGTAAAGTAAGGGGTGCGCATTAATCTTAAATCTTTAACATACAGGGAAAATACATTACTTTTGCACACAGAACTCAAATACTGCATAGCTTTATGTTTAATTTATGTAACAGATTTGAGATAAGAAATTTCACCTATTTAATATAATTTTGCTTTCACAATGTAAATTTGCCTCCCCTTGCAGTTCAACATGGTATTGCTCGTCTACACTTGAAAAAAGGTGTAAGTACAGCTCTGAATCCAGGCCCATATCTTCGTTATTTCAGGAAGCAGCAATGACTGACAAAAATGCTTTTAAGAAACACTGCCCTGAAGCTGATACACTTATTTATAATGAACACCGCTGTTTGTTCTGGAATGGCAGTTCATTCATTAAACATCAGGTCATTAACAAGCTATCCAGAGTGGAACACTATGACAATTGCAATAGACAGCTTGGTGTCAAATTTGTTCTACAGTGAGAAGCATCTTCCATGCATTAAAAAGCTTGGAAATTAACATCTGCTTTTAAACATATATTATACATTATAATAAGCAAATATACCATCCATAACAGAATTATAAGTGTCAAAGAACGCAGAGGGTTCAAGATCATTGACGGCTATCAATAATATAAGCTCAGTACACGGAATGGGCTGGATCCAGACCTTGTTAAGTGCATGAACTTAGTTACACCTGGGCTAAACCATGTTGATTGCAGGGAGAGTCATATTTCATCTGCTGCAAACTGTTTTAGAGTAGAGAGGTGATGTTTCCTATCCCAAGTCTAAATAACAGTGTGATAGTAAAGCTGGTCAGTATCTGTGTGCAGTAAGCAATTTAAAGATATATCCCTGCATGCAAAGTATACCATTAACTTGACTCCCCCTGAATTCAACATGGTTTAGCCCAGGTGTAACTAAGTTAGTGCACTTAACAAGGTCTGGATCCAGCCCAAAGTGCCAAAATAGATGCAATAATGAAACATTAACAGATTAGAAGAGAATGGTGCCTCTATGCCAAAATAGATGCAATAATGAAACATTAACAGATTAGAAGAGAATGGTGCCTCTACCAATTCACTATCGTAGGAATATTTTCAAGTTGTTTGCTCAATTTTCAGATCTGCAATTATCAATTGGGTTCAGATCTTTTGTTACAGGTCAGTCATATTCAGACATCAGTGCATCCAATAAAGCCAACCTGCTTGCACTAATAGGTTTCCTATAACAATATAGTACCTGAAGAATTGTCTCATGTGACTACAACATGGCAGCAGTTCAGAATTCTTGATCGCTACGCAGTCCATTACTACACCTCTACTGTACACTGTAATTCCAAGACACACCCACTTGTCAGCACAATATAGCACTTGTGTATGGAGCAGAATACATACCGATTATGTAGCGATCATGTGTGCAAAACTTTGTTCCAAATGCATGCAATAGTTTCTCATGCCATTGAATCTTAAGAAAATGATTGATAGATCCACTAGATTTTGATTACTCTGTTTACATTCAGTTTTCCAAATAAAGCATGTGGAAATTTGCAGAAGTCTAGATCAGGGAATGCCTATACTGTTCAAAAAGGGAAAGCTCAATGCAAGTCTGAATGGGTTGGAATGTTTTCCATTCAGTTAGAATGGATGTGAGTACGAATCAGAACACTGGATCTGGCCCAATGTTTCCTTTGGAAGCTTTGGGCCAGATCCAGACTTAAGTACGACAGTGAATTTACACATGCTGCATGTATAAATTTGGCTGTTTGTACGTACTGCGCATGCATACGGCAGAAGTTACGCATCGTAACTCTGATCGTACACAACTTGTTTGTAACTATGTACGGGGAGGGTCATCTCTACGCAAGCAGAAAATACGCATTATTGGTAGAGGGAGGCATTTAAATTGTATGCAAGGAATTCGTAAATCAGCTACATTCCGTGCGTCCGTGGGGAGTACCCGGAAGAGTGCATTATACTTACGAGTGCGTAAATACGCTACGCGATCGTACTTATAGGGAACTTAAGTCTGGATCTGGCCCTGTCACAGAACAGTTATTTTATTCAGATGGGGTATTAATAACTGTTAAAGCTGATAAAACCGTGCCAATACATACAATTGTAGAAAGTTTAAACAGAGGGGTGAATACATAAAACGAAAATACATTTTTACCTTTTGCCAACTTCAACGTTGCCTGCAAGATATAAAGGGAGTTGTTGGAGGACTCATTAAGTGAGTGTTATACTATGATGCATGATGCATGATGCATGGGGAATTCAACTCTACCTTTAACATTTAATGGGCACAATATTTTGTCTGCTTCTCACAGCCACTTTTCAACAACCATTTTTACGACAACCCCCCTACACCCTTCCCAAGATAAACAGACAGAGCAGCGAAACATTACCAATATTTGATAAGTAAACATGACGATTCTTATTAAATTTAAGTATAAATGTAACAAAAGCACACAAACTCTAGTTTGTCAACACATGTACCAAACACACAAAAACAATGCAATAAGATTTTTATTGTATTTAATACAAGTGAAATTAATAGGTCTTAACTGTTATAAAGCAACATATAATGAATAAATAATATGCATGGAGACTCTTGTCTACAATAACATAACACTGGCTAGTATTCTGAATACTTTAAAGAAATCCAGTGACATTTAGACAAATGTCCATAAAAATGCTGTCTTTTCTTCCCTTGTATGAAATTGTTCAAGTATAAAAACCCATTACAGTGTAAAATATTCATGTTTAAGTCGAGAATAAAAATTGCCAAGGATTGCAGTTTTACAAGTCATTGTATAAAGCAGCACTTTTCTAGTAAAGAAAAAAAAAAAATAGACAATATCCTAGATACAAATGAAATGTATATTATACTGCTTAGAGATTTTTCATAGAAAGGAAAAAAGTTATAGCGTAAATAATCTACTACTGTCATGTAAAAATTCAGAAGTGTTAAAGTAGGGATATAATTACACAGTGCACATTCAGAATTTAAATAAATCCAAATCAACATTTCCGTTGAATAGATTAATATTTTCTACATCTAAACTTACTTAAATAATTTATACCATGAGATGAATACATTATTGATGCATCTAAAGTTCCCTTCTTTAGGGCACCATAGTAAAACTTTCAAAATAAATAAATAACTTTCTTTCAATAAATGTTACAGTTAAGGCACAGTACAAACCATATTCATTAACCCTTAAAGAACTGCAACTCAGGTTGTACTGAAATTATTGATAAATACTTTACTTAAATACTTTGAAAGGAAAAAATAACCCCCTATAATCCAGAATAAAGGGCCCAGTTTTTCTATAACAAAAAAAAAAAAAAAAGTTCTTTAAAGGGTTAACTTTTGCAAGTATATTCCTGATGTTATTCACAAGCTATGAATAGGTGTAATAAAATAGAAGACTGTGATAGTAAAGGACTGATCCCATTTCAGAATCAGAATAGCTGACACCAGCAGTTAGATTTCCAAAAGCGAAACAGGATGGGGAGAGGGATTAGAATGTGACAAGCTCATCAAATAAGCACAAGTGATGTGTTCTCTCCAGAACGGTCTGTGTTATTGATTGTCTGTACAGCTGTTGCACCCATTGCTTCCACATCACTTGCTCCATAGTTCCACTTATATAGAGGACAGATGAGAAAATAGCTTTGGTGCCTATCCATCATCATGTGACCAGTAGGCCATGTGCCTCCAACAAGTCAATGTTAACTTTCATGTCTCCCTCCAACACAATTGCAACAGGTCAGTTGGAGAATACATGATAGTTTGTGCTTTGAACATTTTACTTTGTATAGGCTACATATTGCTGATTGACATTTCCCTGGTTTTAATATTTTGTATAAGAGGAAAAACATTTCGTTTTCTTAGGAGAAATAGGCAGTTTCTTTCCCTGATATAAAAAAATCTGTATAGTTTATGAGTTCTGACCAAGGAAACTAACCATAGTAGCTCCTCCATGCCTGAAACACATCAGTAAGTTGGATGCATGTTACATACAGATGCTGGAATAGTTTATTTTTCCCCCAGAAGCAGTTTGTACCTCCTTAAAGCCATTTAGCCTACTTTGATAAGGTCTCATCTATACAAACTGGAAGGCTAAAAAGAAAAAAAAAAAAAAAGAAAAAAATATATAGATATGGTGGAGAACTTCAAAAGTCAAATCGGCTACTGCATGCGGTCTGCCTGCAGTTGTTGAGGCTGGTACTGACCAAAAGCAGCGGCAGCGGCTGCAGCAGTTCCTGGAGCTGCAGCAGTGAGCGGCTGTTGTACTGCATAACCATACCCTGCAGCGGTGACATATCCTGTTGCAGCTGGAGAAGCTGCGTATGGGTATTGATCATAGGCAGCAGCGGCGGCGGCAGCAGCAGCAGAGTACTGGGCGTAGGCTGCATTAGTGTAGTCAATATATGGACTTGTGGATGCGGCAGCTGTAGGCTGAACATGTGGAATTACAACTCCTGGTTGCACAAAAGCATGTGGGTAGACATAATGTGCGGGAATCCTATAGGAGTACAGAAAGAGATACATTTAGTTACAGAAGAACAAACATGTCATTTTAGAAACGTGGTGGTCAATGAACCCAAAATCAAAATTTAGTGGTTATGTGTATAGGGTTGCCACAATATACTGCAAAATGGTTGTTGTAGTTGAAGACCATACAAGAAAGTCTTCAATAGAGTGCATACCATTTAAACCCACAATTGTTATTTGTACAACTAAAATAAAGTGTTTGTTATAATCAAAGACCTTACCCCCATTTGAGAGTTTGAAGAATTATGCCCCATACATTATTGTGCATAATTTCACTAGAACGTTTACACTTGTTTTAGTGTAGCATTATACTACTTATTGTGGCAACCCTACCAGTAGTACTCTGCAGACTCAGCACACATTAATCTCTGCAACCTTAGTCACCCTTAAAGAAAAAAAATAAAAACAGTTTGCAGGCGACAAAGAACTTAAAAGTGGTGGAATACACAGCAGAGTCACACATTCAAAACAGTGCAGAAAACTTTATAATGCTGTAGGTGTTGAAGCTTTTCAGATGCTATGCCATACTCCATAGCATAAATCTCCAATACATGTGCATCACACGGTTACAAGGATGTAAAGGTCAAATCATTTTAAATACCCGTCAACTAAACTTCCAGTTTCGAATCAGCTGGTTTACTTCTCAGTCAGACAAATAAGAAAAAGTAGTATTTGTGAGGGAATCTATAGAAACCTAGGGTTAGACAAAAAACACCCATGTAGTATAATGCATAGATGGGGGGAAAAAAATAAAAATAAACGGTTTGTTTAGTAGAAGCAATAGGATTGTATAAAACCTGAAGATAACATATACAAGGCATGGGTTAGCCTATGTTACAAACATCTTAAAACACTTCAATTAATAGAAAGACATAGCCATGTCAGTCACTCCAAGAAGAATCCAAAACTAAAGCAACATACAGTGAACAGACATTGTGTCACTTTGGAAGCTTTTATTTTCCACTTTAGGAAATAGAAATAATAAAAAAAGGTAGTTTATGTTTCTCACACGCTACGCTGGTTAGTCAGATTATATATAAGGAGGTATAAAATATGAAGTCTAATATACAAATAAAGGCAAGGGGGACCAATAAAAAAAAACAAACAAAAAAAAAACTAAAAACCTCTAAACCTCCGATATAATCAAAAGATAGTAGATTAGCTCACAATATAGAAATAAAAACAAATTGGATCTACAGCCATCAGCATAAAATCATGGGGCCCGTACTATACGCATGCTTTTCTATAACCGCTCACAAACTCCACTAGAGATATAGTACACACTACAGCTAGAAACACACCATGAATATGCTGGTTTAAATGTGCTTCATTATATGTTCTGTAGTCAGTTTTGTCTGAGGTTATGAAATACAATATCTAAAAGTGAAACAGATTTAGAGCTAGGTAAACTGGAAAGTACTGTGTGACTAGTGTATACACCAATAACATAAATCAGTTATCTGCATTGTTGCATCTAATGTTTATCTTAATGTTTAGAGCTTCTAAGGCAACTGAACAAAACAAATATTAAATAAAAAATAAAATAACCCCCCCCCCCACAAACAATGAAATAAAACAGCTCGGCATACAAAAACTTCCTAAACATCCAGAGATTCATCTAAACCAGGCATTGGCAGCATGTTGCACTTCAAATTCCATCATGCTTTGACAAGTATCAACTATGCCTATGCTGTAGGAGCATGCTGGAACTTGTAGTTTCACACATGAAATACCAGAAGGTTGACTATGCCTGATCCACCCAATCAACAAATTGCAGTAGGAGCGAGTTTTAAATAACCAGTTCTTCAGACCACAGTTTGATCAGAGGCAAATTCTTATTTTTTTTTTTATATAAAATGGTGTTTTAATGTGTGCAGTCAGTGATCTGCACTTTTAAAACTTAATATTAACTATTAATGATTAATCAAATTTGGGCAACTATGTCGGTGGTCAAACGCTACAAGAAATAGATGCACTTGCAACAAGCCACCAGCTTTACTGTGACTTACCTTTCATAAATGTTGGCTTAGTGATGTACATCTTTTTATGGTGCCTACTGCCCAGACATAGCATGTTGCAAGAGTTGAAACAAAGCATCCCAAACATATTAAATCCAGGACAGATACTCGTTTTATTAAAAGCTGAATGGTAGAACCCATGATAACAGACTTATCTGAATAGGTAAACTATAAACCTATCCTTTGAGACTTTTGAACAATGTACTTAGCAATAAGACATCAATCACCTAACTCCTACTACACACTGATTGACAGGATAAGCTGTCTTTGGGTTATTTTTGAACTGACATGTGAGAAGGGGCTCGGACTGCAAAATGTCTTTATATGGCCAAAGTAAACCACCATCACCATAGCCAAATATATCTAGCAGATAATAGATCAGCAATAGAATTAAATACATTTTAGGAATCTAAGCTTGTATAGTACCATACTACTTGTAAAAGTAGTAAGTCAGTATATTTCAGTAAACAACTTTTAAAACATTATGGGGCACTTACTAAGGAACATATGCCATATAGAAAAGGGGCTAGTCGTAATACATACTGGCGATACTCATGCAACTAAACAAAGTAAAAACGTAATTTCCCAAGAAAAAAATTGAAAGCAAAAATATATATATATATATATCTCCTTTATACTAGAGCGTGCATTTCATACATTACACTATCCCATGCTAAGAATTAAAAATGGGATTTTTCTTTAATAAAAATGCTACTTCAAAGCATAAAAAAAAAGGACAAAGTTATGGGGGGGGCTTTTCTTGTCAAGTATTAACACAATGTTTATATTCAAAGCACCCGACCCAATCAGGACTTAATTCTCCTTTATATATGCATATACCCAGCAATAGTTAAAGGGTTTCATTTTAATGATTGACAGGTTGGGGTTTTTTTTTTTTTTGGAGTAAGCAACACAGAATGCTCCTTTAAAAATATTGAAATCAAGGCAAGCCAAGTTTACATTATAGCATTAAATACAGGTTTATAAATACCAGTTACTGAACATTTAAAAAAAAAAAAATCAACTGGTTAAAGTAATGGTATATTAACAGAATTGTCCCAAATAAAATATCAGATAAATGTACATGTAGGGACAGTTTAATATAAATAAAATTAGAAAGCGCAAATGAAAACATGTTAATGAGGAAAAAAAAAATAAAAAAAAAATAAAAAGTGTAGCATGCAAGCCGAATAATATAAAGTAAATACCACACACACAATAAATCAAATCACTACAATATCTGGTTAAATAAAAAAGTAACAAGCTGTAACTCTGAAGCAAGAGCCAAAATGGACCCTTCAATAGTAAACACTCCTCAACAAATAAACACAAGTCAAGGCTCCCCCTCCCAGTCAAAAAAACACCACAACAATCTTCACTTTGCCATGAAGTAGAAAAAAAAAATAAAAAACAAAAGTAAAAAAGGGACACACAGTTTAGCGGTAAACACCACTTCATTGCTGTAATCACAAAAGGCACACAAGTCTAGGAGCTAGAATATACACTAAAGTAAAACCAACCAACCAACATACATGCATCTTTAATCACCATTTAGCTTGCTTTCTGAATTTACTGGTAACACAGATTAATTCCAAACAGAACTATTCCATCTCTTATCATCAAATCCTTGTCATCAGTTATCTTAACTGTAAACGACCCCTGTCAGATTAGAAAGAGATAGATAACATTGAGTAACACTGACAATGATTTGTGTATACAATGGTCCTGTGGCTGTCCTTCCACAGGAAGGGATTCCAGTTTGGTAGAGGTTGGAAATTTACACTAAAGTTGAATACTTTATTCCCAAGATTTCCTCAATGTTATAAGTAATACAGTCTTTTAATAGATAAAAGCTTAACAAAAATAAAAGAGGTTTTAAACAGATATCACAGCAGCCATTGCTGTATCTGTTAAGCTTGTGTAAAGGAAACATGTGATATAGGATATTAAGGTTAGGCTTCATTTGTTCAATATCTAGAAGTTTGTACTATACTTCAATGCAATCTTCTAAATGCAGTGCGCTATCCATGTTTCTCCAAGACTTACCCAAAAGGCCTCTGTATAAGTGCTGGGTGAATTTGCTGAACCCCAAATGCAAAACCTGATGAGAAAAAAAAAAAGTGTGGTGTTTATAAATAAAACTTATACAGATACGGTCTCCACATAAGCACTTTTCACTTACACAAAATTCAACTACAGCTTTTAAAAGGAGTACCTGGCTGCATTATCCGGGGTTTTGCTCCTAGGTATGCAAGATTCACGTTGGCTTTTCTCCCATCAATGATTGGATTGGGATCTTTACATGCTCTTTCTGCAGCAGCCCTGTCAGCCATAGTAACCTAGAATATAAAATCCACGTTACCAAAATTTGAATAAAAACTCAACATAAATAAATACATTATAAGATGTACAGTTCATTAAAGGCTTAACTGATGCACTACCTGCTATGACTAATTTTGAGTCAGGAAATACTAGGGAAGTCGACCTTCTTTTGTGCATTAGCCTCTCACATGTAGGAGTAGCTTTAAATAGCAAAACATTTTTTTCCCCTCTTTTTGAGGTTACTGAGCATAATGTTTCTGAGTTTCTCATTCAGCATAGATTACACCTAAGCAGTTTAGAAGGGTATGGGCAGGATTTTGGGGGGGGGGGG
>WWET01001109.1:107510-132116 GCA_011038615.1 Limnodynastes dumerilii | reverse complement strand
CAGGAATCCAGCATCAGCATTCTGTATCTGGTTTATTGACATTAGAAATTAAGGCTAAAATGTCCTTTCCGAAGGCTGCAAGTAAAGGACAGGAATATAAATATCCCATAATTTGTTCACATATATGGTGGACTTGTTTAAGTGTAGTTGCCACAATGTATACTTACTGAGTTTTCACAAACTACTACTGCTTTTATCTATTTTTGTTTAAATTACCCTTAATTGTATTATTCCAAGAGAGTGTCTGAGCAAGCTGCAAGATTGTGTAATGCAAAAGGGGGTTTACACCTTTATTTTCTCAGCTTTTATATGAGGTTGCTTTGAGATATATGTGGCATATCTGCTGATAATAATTAAACACTTTTTTTTCCCTATTTTATGCAAACTTCACTGTCTCAAAATCAATTGGCTTACACAAAATTGAATTCATCTCTTCTCCCAGTGTCACTAGTCCCCATCTAGTTCTCTCCTATTGACAGAATGACACTGTGCCTAGCTATTTATTCACCTTCAGTGAAAATAATTTTTGCTTACATTTTCATGCATGAAGATGGCCATTCAGCATAAAGGTAATCATCTATTTTATCTAGTGTAGCTACATCAATATCCTGGGGACATAAAAGCAATAGATCCCTCTTCTTTGTGGGTAACCAACACTAAACTTTTGCAAGACTGGCCAAAAAGAGAAACCTGTAGCATGGGGTCATCCTAATAGGATTCAAACCGGACATAGGCCAGTCAGCACACTCCATTCTATGGGCCAGAACCAGACATCTTAGTTTTTCTTAACTTTTGTGTGTTTCAGTCAGACTGTGGCCATTTTTCCAAACTGTTTATGTTTAAAAGTTTGAATCTTCTCCGTCAGGAAGTATAAATTCCAACAGAGGAGTTTGGTGGAGTTAACAAGTATGTGTTCTCCAGAAAGACATAAATACATTAGAGACTGTGCAAAGAAGAGCAACTAAAATGCTCCATGGCCTGTGTCCCAAAACATACCAAGCATGGCTAGAGGAACTAAACATGTATAGCTTAGAGAAGGGAGAGGGGGGATATGATGGCAGCTTTCAAATATATCAAGGGTTGTGACCTTGGCATTTATCAAAGAAAGAGGTGTAATAAAACACAAGGGCATAAATATAAACTGGAGGTAGGTAGATTCAGATTAAATGTGCGGAAAAATAGCCTCCTATCTGAGGTGGGTGAGGCAAACACAGTAGAACAGTTTAAACATGCTTGGGATAAATATAAAGATATCCTGAATATTAATCTAAATTGAGGGTAAATAGAGTCTAGGGTCAGTATAGTTTTAAATAAACTGGGCAGACTGGATGGGCCACGTGACTCTTATCTGCCGTCACTTTATATGTTTCTTTTTTCTGCAATTTAGAGCATAAGTACTCTCCAAATTTCCATAATTTGCATGTCTATGCTCTTAAGAAAAAATTTAAGTTAGCCTCTGACTCAAATTTCACAAGGATGCCTACATAGTGTGGCCAGCACTAGCAAATCACTTCACATTGGGCTCTATTTACTTACCTTCCTCGTTCCCTGTGAAGGAAGCTGCATCAGGCTCGCTTATCATCGCAGCGAGCCTGGCAGCTTCCTTCACACTATTTACAAATACTCACCCTTCATGTGAGGTCCCGCAATGAGCTGCCGGGTCCGCGCAGTGCTTCATATTCATGCGATGCATGAATGAAGTACTGCACATGCGCAGTAGCTCATAATCAGGACTTTGAAAAATTTCTGTGCTGACATGAGAAACACTGCACACGCGCAGGACATGAGAAACACTGCACATGCGCAGGACATGAGAAACACTGCACATGCACAGGACATGAGAAGCACTGCACATGCGCAGGACATGAGAAACACTGCACATGCACAGGACATGAGAAGCACTGCACATGCGCAGGACATGAGAAACACTGCACATGCACAGGACATGAGAAGCACTGCACATGCGCAGGACATGAGAAACACTGCACATGCACAGGACATGAGAAGCACTGCACATGCGCAGGACATGAGAAACACTGCACATGCACAGGACATGAGAAGCACTGCACATGCGCAGGACATGAGAAACACTGCACATGCACAGGACATGAGAAGCACTGCACATGCGCAGGACATGAGAAACACTGCACATGCACAGGACATGAGAAGCACTGCACATGCGCAGGACATGAGAAACACTGCACATGCACAGGACATGAGAAGCACTGCACATGCGCAGGACATGAGAAACACTGCACATGCACAGGACATGAGAAGCACTGCACATGCGCAGGACATGAGAAACACTGCACATGCACAGGACATGAGAAGCACTGCACATGCGCAGGACATGAGAAACACTGCACATGCACAGGACATGAGAAGCACTGCACATGCGCAGGACATGAGAAACACTGCACATGCACAGGACATGAGAAGCACTGCACATGCGCAGGACATGAGAAACACTGCACATGCACAGGACATGAGAAGCACTGCACATGCGCAGGACATGAGAAACACTGCACATGCACAGGACATGAGAAGCACTGCACATGCGCAGGACATGAGAAACACTGCACATGCACAGGACATGAGAAGCACTGCACATGCGCAGGACATGAGAAACACTGCACATGCACAGGACATGAGAAGCACTGCACATGCGCAGGACATGAGAAACACTGCACATGCACAGGACATGAGAAGCACTGCACATGCGCAGGACATGAGAAACACTGCACATGCACAGGACATGAGAAGCACTGCACATGCGCAGGACATGAGAAACACTGCACATGCACAGGACATGAGAAGCACTGCACATGCGCAGGACATGAGAAACACTGCACATGCACAGGACATGAGAAGCACTGCACATGCGCAGGACATGAGAAACACTGCACATGCACAGGACATGAGAAGCACTGCACATGCGCAGGACATGAGAAACACTGCACATGCACAGGACATGAGAAGCACTGCACATGCGCAGGACATGAGAAACACTGCACATGCACAGGACATGAGAAGCACTGCACATGCGCAGGACATGAGAAACACTGCACATGCACAGGACATGAGAAGCACTGCACATGCGCAGGACATGAGAAACACTGCACATGCACAGGACATGAGAAGCACTGCACATGCGCAGGACATGAGAAACACTGCACATGCACAGGACATGAGAAGCACTGCACATGCGCAGGACATGAGAAACACTGCACATGCACAGGACATGAGAAGATAGAGTAGAGCCCATTGTTTGTTCAAGGACCTGTGTGCATAGAAATCTGAAGTATAACTCTGGTCCTATGAGTATCCTGCCATGATAAATAGGACTAATAGAATAATGGGCCAGAACTTAAGTTCAGGGCCAGTTTTGAAGTGAAAACTGGCCCTATCGCCTTAAAATTATCTTTGTAAATAGAGCCCATTGTTTGTTCAAGGACCTGTGTGCATAGAAATCTGAAGTATAACTCTGGTCCTATGAGTATCCTGCCATGATAAATAGGACTAATAGAATAATGGGCCAGATACAGACTTAAGTTCTCTTTAAGTACGATCGCGTAGCATAGTTACGCAATCGTAAGTATAATGCACTCCCACGGGCACTCCCCTCGAATGCACATAATTTAGCTGATTTACGACTTCCAAACCCTACCTTAACTTTTCATTGCGTATCTGCGGCCGTACGTATCGCCTTGTTGTACGTAACTGCCTAACCCAGCCCATACTGTACAATTTAAATGCCTCCCTCTATCTACAATGCGTATTTTCTGCTTGCGTAGGGATGACACGCCCCTTCGTACGTAGTTACAAACAAGTTATATACGATCGGCCGTGGCCATGAGCAGTACGTACAAACAGCCAAATTTATGCATGCAGCATGCGCAAATTCACTGTCATGCTTAAGTCTGGATCTACCCCAATATACTTTTATTTTTTACATTTCTAATGCTTTATTTCCCCGTTTTAAAATGTTAATGATGTCATGCTGTCATTATATTAATACATATTATTGGCTACTGACCGAATGGCTAGCCCCTATATCAACTATTTCAAATCACACCACATTGGCCCAGATCCAGAACAACGCTTGTGTGCGAATTTACGCCTGGCGGACACGTAAAATTGCTTTTTTGCATGTACTGCACATGAGCATGACAGAGAATACGCTACGTTACGGAACTCTGAGCGTATAGGTCATTCACGTTTTAGCTGCGTAAATTTGTACGTGTGGGTGTGCCAATTTTACGCGTGGCAAAACTGCGTCTAAAATACACAATGTAGGCGGGGGTTTTATTTAAAGTGTACAGTATGGGCGTACTTAGCTGCGTAAGTCCGTGTTGCCCATCCGTACGTGTGCAGACGACAGCGGTTATGCGGCCAAAAGTTAAGGTAAGGTTTGGAAAGCAGAACTTGGACAAAATACGTACATTCAAGGGGTGTGCCAAGGGGAGTGTGTAGAAGGTACGCATGCGTAAATACGCTACGCTAGTAAACGGATTGCAAGCGGAGTTCTGGATCTACCCCATTGTCTGCAATTTGATCTCTAATCCACCAAATCATTAGAACATTTATTGATTTATAGTATGTTGACTAATAGAATTTGTCACCGAATAAAAAACACTAGCATGTAATACATTTAGTAATAGATGTTTATTTTTCTTATACAATAAAGGTTTTTCAGGGGTCCTGAATTACTTATATCACAACTCCTAAGCAGTATTTACATAAGCTTTGACTTAAACTAACATCAATTATGAATTAAATGTGTTTTTGACACAATGTGACTCAAGGAGCCTTTTTGTAGCATGGACTATGCTTAAGCTAATCAGCTCTCAGTGGTTACAATAATTTCCAGGAATCCCCTGTACCCTGCCCAGACCAGAGGTCTGAGTGCCAAATCTCATCTGCTTTACATGTCACCTAAAACTGTATAGTGACTGCACTCAGGATGCATATGGGACAATAATTGTTTTTAGAAACTTTAACCACTGCAGTAATAAAGGTAAGTCTGTTTTTTAATTTTACATAAAAACTTAAATTCTTTTGAGCAAACGTTGTTGCCAGAAGTAGTACTGTAACCTTTTTTTCTTAATATTGAAGTTCCATACTTTGTAGAATTGTTAGCCTTCATAATAGTTACTTTCCTGTCTGGTGATCCACAACAGAGATTATTTTACAGTGATGTTAAGATCTTCTGAATTTCTCTCTTTGGCACAAACACAGAAAAGAAGGAGTCAGAAAATGTGTACTTTGCTGCAGAGGAGCCTGAAACTGCTTGCCTGGGGGTCACTGGGAACAGGTAAGTCCTATTTCTTAATGATACATACAAAATATCATCAAATAATAAGACCTTTTATGGGAAAGACCTTGAGAAATCAAAATCATTATTCTTTCTCATACGTCACCCATTTGTTGACTCACACTTAAGCTGGATACATATTGTTGTTTTTGTAATAAGCCAACATCGTTACTGTCATTAGTTGCGATTCTGCACCTGATATTTGTACTGTCCAAATTTAAACGATTTCCTGCTGGATCGTTTAGTACTTATCAGTATACTATGACGAAAGAAGACATTGGTCATTGTTGATCTTGAAAATTAGGATCTCTCAAAAGTCAAATCCCATGATGCAATGCAGTTTCAGATGGTTCTGTAGCATCGTGGGACAGTACACATTGGTAAGTTGTTGTGATCTGCATGATATCGTATGAAAACCCTCTAGTGTGCACCCAGCATTACTTTCAGTATTCTGTTTCTACTGCTATGTTTTCAAAATCCTTCTGTCAGAGAACCTGACAGGATTTTTTTTGCATTTGTAATGTAATTGTAAATATTGTAAGTTACATACTGTCGTTACTACATTTATTTCTAGCCTTTGTTGTTTAGACTAAACATAATGGAAAATTAAAATAAGTGATTAAAAAATGAAATGTGACTATGAAGTGATAAGTTTTGATCTCCAGGATGGTGGGCAAAAAAATCTCATCCATTGGGTACTACTTCTGTAGGTAAAACTCCTGATTAAAGAGAGAGGTCAGAAGAAAATGCTTAAGTTAACAATGGAAACATTTAGCCATGTTTGACATCCTCATTTTCCACTGATCAAAATGCAGATGATCAGGTCAGATTTTGGCTTAAGAAAGGCATGGATCCATTGTGTTAAAGACTATTATTATACTAATGTGGCAAATGGGATTTTTTCATAATTTAAATCTCCATTTTAGTATTTAGTATTAAATGCCCATTTAAGTTTTGTTTACAAAATCAGTTTTCATTCAAAATAGTTTTTTTTCAGTATCAGAGCTACCTGTCTGTAAGACAGCACCCTAGATCTTACAACAATTTGCATTCCAGTACAACTGTATTACAACCACTAATGCAGTAGCATTGAATAACCATGACAGATTCAGCCAATGCTGAATGATGATGTTCTAAAATTTATATGGAAAATGCCCCCAAATATTATAAATAAATATTGTAAGTGGCAAAGGAGGATATTCAATTAATGCTCCACGAGACCTGTAATAGATGGGAATTAGCACATTTCATGCTAATGCCTTTATTATTATTATCAGTTATTTATAAGGAGCCACAAGGTGTCCGCAGCGCCGTACAAAATACAACAAAATACAGTACAGACATTCAGGGTAGGGATGGCCTTTTATATGTCTAATTGAATATCCCCCAAAATGTCTTTGAAAAATTCCACTGTAGAATTAGGGACAAATATATTGCAATACAGCAAAAATTATGATATGCCCTTGGTACCAAGAGAAAAAAAATTCCATTACAAATATATTTAATGCCAAGAGCATAGCAGTTCACGTTCTAATGCCAACCAGTCTACAAAAACACAATTGAGAATGACTATTAAGTAAATTATCATAATGCTCACTGAGTGGCAGCTTTTGAAGAACAATGTAGTTTGAAATAACATGATTATAATAGGAAATCTCAATCTCTCAATGAACTAACGGCAATTTGAGGTAGGCATCTTTCAGTTACCAGATCGGCATTAACGGTGTTTGAGTAAACTTCAACTTTTCAAGATGATGAATGAGAATATATGAGAATATTAGAAAATTCGAACGAGAGATTATTAAGAATAAATTTGAGAAATTTCAAAGGGACCTCAATGAAAATAAATTTGACTGAGTACATACATACATAAATGAAATGCACCAAAGAATCAGGTCCCAAAGAATACATCTTAAAACAATCTAGATGAAAGAAGTCTAGCAATAAAGATATCCATCCTAAGAACAACAATCCAAATCAAAATAAACAGAATACAATATTGTTCAGTTGAGTGAGTTTAATGAAAACAACAGTATAAATAATACTCATTTAAGAGATATGGAAAAAACGAATAAAACTATTGTGACTACAACTACAGTCAAGAATGACCATGCTAATAATACTAATTGTAGATGAGACTTTTCATGGTGTGGCTTCTTCATCTCCCTCTATGAATACACAGATGGCTTTTCTCCTTTCTGATCATTTGGGCGCTAAACCAAAAATTATGCCAATGAGGGCACAGGGAGAGATCGAAGCCACCCCATTCACTGATATACTCCTACAGTATAATTTTTTAGGACTTCCCCTGGACTTTTCAAAGTTTCAAAAAGGGACCCTCAAAAAACTAAAGTTTATAAAGATCTAATTACAGTCAATATATTTAATTTATCCAGAAAGAAGCTCAATCCTTATCTATTGAAACTTTTGCAAAGGGGACTGAAGGAGAAATTGAAGGATTTTTAATGGGAGTCATCTTATGTCTTCTTGACATTAGATGTTTCTGTCCTCTACACAAATATTCCCCATCAAAAAGACATAGGGCTCCATTTACTAAAGTCGATTTTGCTAAAAAAGGCCAAAATCCCGGGACTTTGATGGTGATTATGGCATCGTTGCATTCACTAAAGCTAAAGTCCCAGGACTTTGGCCTTTTTCAAAATTGATACGACTAACATAGCTCTATCATCGAAGTCCCAATTTTTAAAATAGAAGACATAGCAATCGCAGGGTTCACTAAAGGCGTTTTGACACAATCGCCTCAAGTTCGTCCTGAAATCGCTGGATAAAAATCACGTTTTGTGTGTGGTGTCATAAAGACTATAAAAGGGGCACCTCTTGTGACTGAATGGTCATTAGCAATGGAACCCCCTAAGACAGAGGACCTGGACGACGCACCCAGAAGGGGAAGAATAGGATGAAGACTTCAAGCAACAGCTCACGATCTGCAACCAAGTTATTCAAGTGAGATGACAGCTAAACGGTGAGTTTTTAATATTTTAATATTAATTAAAACGGGAGCAGACATTTTATTTTCAGAAACAGAACAGATGGATAAACTTTAAAATGAAACAGGATATTAACACACACTGTGGGCATAATTTTATGGGATGTAACCTAGGCATATTTCAAGACATTTGGCCATATGGATTATTTAACTATACAGAAAGGCAAATATACCTTTTGGACAATTATCAAGGGGATGGCATAGCATTTGAGTTAAAGAGTGGGTACCTGTAGTTAAATACATTCAAAGGGGGATGCAGAAATATAGCCTCTAATAGTTGCGCTGCCTAGAGGGGTGGGGTTAGGGAAGGGGAAAAATGGGGGGGAAGGGAAGGATGAGAAAAGCTGCTGAAGGTACCCAAACCTCTGCAGTTGGCTCCAGGGGAGCCTAGAAATAAACTGAAAGAGGTAGTACCCAGCGCTGAGTAAAATAAAAGTGTGTTTTATTCCAGAAACAATAAAATCTAAAAGACCATAAACACATGTCAATAGACTAACAACGTAATCTAAATAGACAAGTTGCAATATGCCACAATACAGGGGTTCTGTGTTTTAAATGGACAGTCTAGGGGCAATAGGGTCTCTTCAATGAAGTCTCCCTTTATGCAGTACAGTTTCTGTCTTTTGTGCATGCGGTGCCGCTGCGGCTGAATAGTCACAAATCCTGTTTGAATAGGCAGTAATGATAGCCAAAAAGGTACCTTTCCAGGCTAGATGTTTGTGCCTGGTGTTGGAGGAGTGCCTTACCCCTCTTGCTCTGCAGAGCGGTATTCCTCCTGACGGTGATGTCCTGTTTCAGATCCCGCGATGAAATTCAAAGTGTTTGGTAGTTAGGAGCGCGTGCGTCTCCTTTCCAGCTGCCTTGTATAGAGCGGTTGCTGGGCAGCTGATTGATGTGTGTGCAGATGTCTCTCCACGGCTATAGCAGACGCGCTGAGATAGCAGCTGCTAATTACAGTAGTCCTGGTGTTCTACCCGATAGTGTGCTCCAACTTTCAGACATAGGCAGAATACTTGCTGCAGCTGTCAGATGCGGGCTTCGGGCTGTGTGCAGGTAGACTTTCTTGAGAAAAGAAAAAGTTTCAGAGATCTCTGTATAACCAACGTGTGTCACCCCTCTATGTGGGGGCTTCCTCAGGATGGCTTATCTCAAGGATGTCTCGTGCTATCTGCTGTAGATATCCAGGGGTTATATGTAGATTGTAGGAGGGGAGTGTATGTGTCTCCTATCTCTCAATGGTTGTTGGTGAGCTTCATTGCAAAGTGGTAGTATTCGTATTACCTATAAATCAGTTCAGTCTTTAAAACAATGTTGCAGATAAGGTCATTTGTAGACTCCTTAGAATAATATTAGAGTCAATCTGGGTCACAGGGCAATGCTGTTACCTATGGAAAGTTCTGGCTGCAGCTGTCTGTCTCCCACTCACCTGCGCTCAAAGGGGGATAGCTTATTTACTTGGACAGTATGTTGGGGAATGTTTTAATGTTAAGTGTAACTCATGTTTTATTATTTAGTATACTGATTTTTTTTTTAACATATTGGGAATAACGTAACATGGCATTTACCTTTGATATGCTGACACTTATTGTACTAGAAGGCACAGCATGGCCACAAACACATCAGCGCCTGTATGATCAGGGTTATAAGCATGGACGGCGATTTTTTCAAGGACAAACGCCACTTTTATATATAAAAGAACTGCAATTTCTCCATTGAAAAATCACTGGACATCGACAGCAATTATAAATCGCAAGCCAAAAGCGCAGCATAGCAAATGCTGCAATATTTTTTTTAAATCGCTGCAAAATTGCAGTGATGGCTGGCGATTCATAATTGCTGCCAAAAAGCGACTTTAGTAAAGGAGGCCCATAGAATCAATACAAAATTATTTGAATAAATATCCGGCAGTTTCAGTGAAATTGAGGGATTACATTGTTGAGTCTATTCAATTTATTTTAAAACATAATTATCTCATGTTTGACAATGATTTCTTTATACAGGCGTTGGGCACCACAATGGGCACCAAGTTTGTCCCTAGATTTGCCAACCTGCACATATCTAACTATGAACAGGACCATGTATAGAGAGGTCCATTTGGATCAAACTTGGTGTTCAGTTGTAGATTTATTGGTGATTTGTTTATTGTTTGGGATGGCAATAAAGACCTGGCCAGAGATTTTGTCAAATATCTTAATAATAATGAACATTATTAGACTTTTACCTCTTTCAAATTATAGATTTTATTATGGATTTTATAAATTGTGAAATATTTTATGTGATCTATATGCTCCAAAGAACTTTAAAAGAAAGATTCATGGAATTCATGGAAAAGGCTTATTTTGTAAGATACTGTGGACAACTTGTGGTGTCTTATAAATAAATGATGATAGTAATAATAATAATAATAATCATAATAATACCGCTGACATCGGAATGGGCGGTTTTAGATGTGACCGATGGTTTTCCTGGCATTACTAGGGTCAAAGAAAGATGGTAGCAATAATGTCTGCAGTAGCCAAAAAATGTATCTTACAAAGGTGGATAAAGCCTGATCCCCCGAGTATGGCGCTGTTTAACAACAAACTTTTCTTTGTATTCAGGATGGATTGGGTGGAGACCTCGCTAAGCAAAGAAACACACACAGAGGCCTTTTTTGAGCTATGGCAACCTTTTATTAATCTCCAAACAAATACAATTAAGTTACAAATACAGTCCTGTTTTAGCCAGACAAATTGGTATGAGACTAGAATGTTTTTCAATGATCCTCCAATTACATTACATTAGAACTTCCGTGACTTTTTTTTGGCTTGAGGGTTCTATTTGGAGGGGTAGCCGCACCCTGGTAGTCTGTTTGATATGTTATATTATCAGATGTTGATGATGTGAATTTGCTTATCAATGTAATTCAGTATGTTACTGCACTTATTTTTCAGTTGTGTACTTACCTCTACTTTTCCATTGCTGTTTTTGGTATAATACGCATTGCTCAATTGTGTCCAAACTATTGTATTATGCCATTTTGTTTCTCCAATAAAAAAAAGTAAAAATAAAAAATAATATATAATAATAATAAACACTTTTCAAAAACACAATAAAAACCAAGGGCCAGATTTACTAGGGGGCGAGTTTTTTTTAAATAAAAATTGCCAGATTTACAAAGGGGAGAGTTCCCCTGTCGAATTTAAAACTGTGTGATGTGTTTCGATTTTTAAAGGGTTTATTCGCAGTGGTTAACCTTATAATTATGGCAAAGTAACCCTTAAAAAATGTCTTGCTGGGCATGCTTTGCCATATAGTACCATATGCGGCAGCATACCAAGGGTTAATTGCATGCTGTTGCATACAGAATGTCCCCTGTTCCAATAATAAATCTGTATATGGCCCTTTCCTTAATAAATATTAAATATGGCCCCTGTTCCTTAAATGATAATTAATATGACCTCTGTTCCAATAATAATAATAAATATGGCCCCCATTCCTATTATAATAATCAATATTGCCCCCCGTTCCTTTAACAATAATTAATATGACCCCAGTCCTATTATAATAATTAATATGGCCCCCGTGTTAAATAAAAGGTGAGTGTGAGTAATATCTGATGTGTACAGTGTATTATGTGAAGGGAGTATATTTATTAGGAATAGCAGAGAGTGTGAGTAATATCTGATGTGTACAGTGTAGTATGTGAGGGGAGTATAGTTATTAGGAATAGCAGGGAGTGTGAGTAATATCTGATGTGTACAGTGTATTATGTGAAGGGAGTATATTTATTAGGAATAGCAGAGAGTGTGAGTAATATCTTATGTGTACAGTGTAGTATGAGAGGGGAGTATATTAGGATTAGGGGGTGTCTAAATAATATCAGATGTGTACAGTGTAGATGATGTCACCTGCGGCCTCCTCCCCTGTGTGCCCCACATATAGTACAGGTATTGTGAGAAGCATACAATTCTATTCTTTTTACCAATTATGTATTTGTTAAAGAAAAATTATGTTTTTAAAAAAAATATATATATATATAACAAATGATGATTAGCGCGCTGCTGTAGAAATACTTGCTAATAGACTGATAGGAAAGGATATAGTCCAGAGCACAATCAGGGATATGGCCGTATCCCAACTTAATTTCAAGGCACCAGATTCTCTAAACGAGACTGCTGCTTCCCCAGAGGGTATACCCGGTTCTCACTTCCAGGCAAAGATCTAGATCAACAAGAGACACAGGGAGCGCTTCATAGTGCAATTAAGAGTGTTTTTATTCAGCCCTGCTGGCTTAATAATTAAAAACGGACCAAATAAAATCTTTCACTTTTGCATAAAACACAAAAACATCTTATTACCGTATGTATAGCGCCGTATACTGATACCAGCGTCCTGGATTTGTAGCCGGCTGCTATCCCGATTCACACGTGGCGACGGGGAAGATCTCCAAACACATGCGGTGAGTGATGGACTTGAGAGAGAGAGAGTTAAAGAAAGGAGGCACTCTCAGACTTTAAAGTATTGAAAAACAAGCGATGGCTTCTTCACATTTAACTTTCTTTTTCTTCAATTTAAGCAGCTCCTATACAAGTAGGCAGAAATTCATTACATTTAAAATGATCTATGTATAAACTAAAAAAAAGATAAAGTACATATTTTTACCAACTCTCACCTCTAAAAATGACTTCACACTCGCCTAGGTATAAAAGGTTGACAGCCCGTGCATTAATGGGTGGCCACCATATGAAGGACATTGGTTATCTTCAGCTCTGTTAGTCTGCTTATTTCTTTTAATTATCATGATCCTGTCCTAAAAACTGCCCATAAGGATGGATGTAAGGATCGGCATAACTGTCCTCTTTTGATTTTGGATTTGATCTTTAATTCATAATTACTGCCCTTTGGACACCAAAATCAATTGCTATATCTTTGAACTAGCTGTTTTTGTGTCTTTTATTCATCTGGCTAATCCACGGTTCTGGAGTTTTAAGTTGTTATAAGAAAATCTTTAAAAATGGAATCTGTATAGTTACAGCAATCGATTTCCATATACAACGTCAGCTTTCAGTTTGTTGATTTAATGTGTCAGTACTGTCCTACTGCGGATAGATGTACATTACTATTGTGTTATGTGAAATATGTGATTTATTGAGTAAATCATCCTTTTACTAATCGCTCTGTTGTTTTTATTTTGCGGATTTGTTTATTACACATAATATTTGGTTTATATTGATTTTCAAGTGCTGACACCTGTCCCTCTCTTTTGTCCCTTCTTATTTTGGTGAGTCTACCTGTAGACTCATTTTGTACTAGCTGCTGGTATTATTGATATCTTTATAAAAAATAAAATAATGTCTTAAAAACTATACAGATTAAAATTCTTTGATTGCATTTCCAATGCTTCAGCTGTCAAAAAACAACCTTGATTGCAATTTTCATTACCCATAGGGAAGTGGTTTGACGTTATAACTAGTAACGTAAAATCTAAATGATAGTAGTGGATTAAGAGATATCGGAGCTCGCTCTCCCAGATCTTCACAGGACATACATCTCTCCTTTACACTAAACATATGCTGTGATTCCCGGTTACAGGACTAATCCCGGGGGGCTGCACCCACTCTCTGGAATAACAACCACTCTCTGGGAGAGCGGCATACTTAACCATTCATTCGGAAACCAGCGCTGCAGACCCATCGCACCGCCACAGACTTGCCGGACAGGTGAGTATTACAGGTGGGTCTATGGGGAGTTTTAGTGTTAGGAGTCTATGGGGTGTCTTAGCATTAGACTGTGGGAGGGGAGTTTTAGGGTCTTAGGGTAAGGCTGTGGGTAGGGGAGTCTTAGGGTTAGACTGCGAGGAAGGGACTCTTAGGGTCAGGTTTCGGACAAGGGAATCTTAATGTCAGGTGGGGATGGGAGGGTTAGGGTTAGGGTAATGGAAGGTTAGGGTTAGGGCCGCTGCATCTTCTTTCTTGCGTGGATTAATTTCTTTTCAAAAAAGGGTCATTCTCAGCGGCCACACCCTTGTATGATATATAGCACTTGCTTTTATCTATCAATACCCAATGTCCTATAGAGTGTAAGCCTGCAGGCAGAGTCCTATTACCTACTTACTAAAATATTGAATATACTTCAAGTGCTAATTGTTTCTGTTTTGTTTTTCTCTTTTTTGGGGGTTCCCTCATCTTCTTTTTTAGCTGCTGAAGTGTATTTAGACATACTGCTATATATCATTTTTGTTAATTCCTACGTCAACTAGCGCCTAGATATCTGTTTTTTTCTTTTGACCTACTTTGTCTGTCTGTTATCATCCAGCATTGTTATAATGATTATTTAAAGTGTAAGGTGCTATGTAATCTGATGGCGCTATACTAAAACCTTTTTGAATAAAATAAATTAATAAAATATACAAATCATTGCAGTCAGTTGTTTGCTAGAATACAGACTCCTTCTGTATAAAAAAAAGTTATATACTATCCTTCAAGAGTGCAGTTGCTGTAGCTAGAAATTTTGGCACCAGGAGAAAAGAGAAAAGTTGGCACCACTTGGTCTTTTTTGATAACTATATTAATGTTAAATAATAACTCACTTGTTTACCTTTCTAGAGCTAAGCTAAACTTGTTCTCTTGGGCTCCCCACTTTAGGCATTTGACAGAGGAGTGACAAGAAATATATTGTGTTTGAAAATAGATAGGGAACAATTTTTTACGAGAGGAAAACACATTGGGGTATATGTATTGTCTTTATTTTACAGACAATGGGGTGGATCCAGAACTACGTCCGTCTTCCATTGACGGACGTAATTCAATGAACAATAGCTACTGCGCATAATTAACCATAAGGAAAAAGCTAAGGCTGCACAGATATGATACATTATAACATGGGTGACTCATTATATTCACAGTGTTTGCCTGGTTTTAAACCAGGTGTGCAGCCTCATAAAGGAATCTGGGTGGGATGGCACTTTCTTATGGGAAACACACAGAAGTTAACAGCATACTAAACTGTAATTTCAGATTTTTATCATAACAAAAAACACATGTTGTGATGCAATGTTTAACATGTTTTACCTCAAGCCCTTCAGTAAGTACTGCATTATTTAATTACCAAATTTATAAAATATGAACTCAATATTGCTATAATGTATGTACATAATAGCATGCAAACGTATCACAGGACATAACAACTGCCAATCTGTACAATTGTCATTATTTGAAGTTGACCAAAAATAATAAATAGGAACTTCACCTCTCCTAGACAGCATTTGAAACACAAACTATGAAGCATATGTAATAAATTGCAAGTTTATCACCGATTCTGCTACCAATATTTTAAAGACAAGTAGAACGGTTTAAACATGCTTGGGATAGCTATAAGGATATCCTAATTCTCAAACTAAATTGAGTGTAAAATAGGATCTAGGGTCAGAATAGTTTTAAAAAAAGAGCTAGGTAGACTGGATGGGCCATGTAGCTCTTATCACTTCTTATGTAATGGACTGGCTCCTGAGCTATAAGCAAATTCCGTACGTTACCCTGCCCAACGGAGGCTAACATACAGAATTTGAGATCCAAAATGCTGTATATACGTGTATGCTCCTCGCACGTATGGGTCTTCTGCATGCAAAACCCTACGTTAAGTGTCCACATGCGGAAGGTCCATGTATGGAATAGTGGATTGAACTCCTTTACGGTATGATTACCATTCTGTATCCCACCCACCATGCATATCTCATATGCATGGTGAGTGGGCCCACACCCCATGTGGAGACAGAATTCCGCATGGAATTCTGCATTAGAGGGATGAGTTTTGGTGCAAATTTCCATGTACTGCGCATGCGCAAATCAGACTGATAGAAGACTTACGTACGTAAGTCTCCAATTGTTATTAGCGCTGGATCTGAACCAATATTCTAAAAGGCAAAGTCTGATGGAATTTTTCTTTAAGAACATTTCTATTTAAAATATTGGGCCGGATCCAGAACTATGTCCATCGTCCATAGACGGACGTAATTCAATGAACAATAGCTACTGCGCATGCGTAGTAGCTATTCTACGTAATCTGCGTATCGTTTCGATACGTAGATTGCGTTTATGCAGTCTAAAAGACCGCATATACACAATCTACGTATCGAAACGATACGCAGATTACTTACAATAGCTACTACGCATGCGCAGTAGCTATTGTTCATTGAATTACGTCCGTCTATGGACGATGGACATAGTTCTGGATCCGGCCCAATATTTTAAATAGAAATGTTCTTAAAGAAAAATTCCATCAGACTTTGCCTTTTAGAATATTGGTTCAGATCCAGCGCTAATAACAATTGGAGACTTACGTACGTAAGTCTTCTATCAGTCTGATTTGCGCATGCGCAGTACATGGAAATTTGCACCAAAACTCATCCCTCTAATGCAGAATTCCATGCGGAATTCTGTCTCCACATGGGGTGTGGGCCCACTCACCATGCATATGAGATATGCATGGTGGGTGGGATACAGAATGGTAATCATACCGTAAAGGAGTTCAATCCACTATTCCATACATGGACCTTCCGCATGTGGACACTTAACGTAGGGTTTTGCATGCAGAAGACCCATACGTGCGAGGAGCATACACGTATATACAGCATTTTGGATCTCAAATTCTGTATGTTAGCCTCCGTTGGGCAGGGTAACGTACGGAATTTGCTTATAGCTCAGGAGCCAGTCCATTACATAAGAAGTGATAAGAGCTACATGGCCCATCCAGTCTACCTAGCTCTTTTTTTAAAACTATTCTGACCCTAGATCCTATTTTACACTCAATTTAGTTTGAGAATTAGGATATCCTTATAGCTATCCCAAGCATGTTTAAACCGTTCTACTTGTCTTTAAAATATTGGTAGCAGAATCGGTGATAAACTTGCAATTTATTACATATGCTTCATAGTTTGTGTTTCAAATGCTGTCTAGGAGAGGTGAAGTTCCTATTTATTATTTTTGGTCAACTTCAAATAATGACAATTGTACAGATTGGCAGTTGTTATGTCCTGTGATACGTTTGCATGCTATTATGTACATACATTATAGCAATATTGAGTTCATATTTTATAAATTTGGTAATTAAATAATGCAGTACTTACTGAAGGGCTTGAGGTAAAACATGTTAAACATTGCATCACAACATGTGTTTTTTGTTATGATAAAAATCTGAAATTACAGTTTAGTATGCTGTTAACTTCTGTGTGTTTCCCATAAGAAAGTGCCATCCCACCCAGATTCCTTTATGAGGCTGCACACCTGGTTTAAAACCAGGCAAACACTGTGAATATAATGAGTCACCCATGTTATAATGTATCATATCTGTGCAGCCTTAGCTTTTTCCTTATGGTTAATTTTAGTTCCTTCATAATGCATTTAGGCCCATGTCACTGTTAACAAGCAACAGTTTTTATCTGTAAATACAATAAATAAATAAAAAATAAAATATAACGTTTTAAAAAAAATTCTGGTTTTCAATGATGTTTTAAATAACATACAGTTTACTATTTAGCATTCAAAAGTTAGTTGTTGATTAAACATTTGTATTTATTAGCCCTTATAATGACAGGAATAGGTTTTTTTTTTATATAGTAGTGTAAAATGTCTGTTTTTTTATTCGCAGCAATGTGCTTTTTTATTTCAGCAACATTTCCATACCGTTAGTGTTGTAATTGTTAAGGAAGGTAAAGTTTGCAGTATCATATAATTACTACTACTGTTTTTTGTACCAGCAACATGAATTGGTTTTGTATTACATAATATCAAATAAAATGTATAAAATGGTGGTGATAGTAAGATGTCAGACCCCACTAACAAAACAAGGATTAAACGGATAAATAAATAAATATGTATGTGCAACCAAGAAATGTGCAAATTAAATGCAAAAGGGGAGTGCAAATAATGGTCAAATGCTTATATTTCTAATAATAGGTATTCGGAAAAACAGATTGTGAATATCGTATTGTCAATAATGCGCAAATTAAGAGATTTGAAATACATTATTATGTTATATTTTATCATAAATAATAGCTATAATAGCTATTTTAGCTATTCGGAAAACAACCATCGCAATTGCAAATAATAACAATTCAGAAAACAACCATTGCAAAAATGCTAAATTAGCGATTCTGAAAACAATCATTGCAGTTGCAAATAGTAGCTATTTGGAAAACAACCATTGCAAAAATGCATTTCTGAAACTGCTATTCGGAAAACAGCTATATCACATTGTGAACATTTATAAATTAATGGGCCTGATTCAGGCTTAAGAAGGTGCTTAAATAAGAGAAGAAAGTCACTCCTGGGCTAAACCATGCTGATTGCAGGGAGAGTCAAGTAAATTGTATACTTTGCTGCAGGGATATAAATTTGAATTTCTTACTGCACACAGATACTGCAAAGAAAGAATCAGAACAAGTAATTGTCCCAACAAGAGCCTCTATCACTGCACTCCGGGTCTCATTATTATTGTTAACATTGTTGAAGCTTATATCTAATGAAATAAATAAAATATCAAACTTTATTAAGTATATATTAAAAAAATAATAGAGATAGAGCGGCGAAATTATTAAAAAAACATAGAATACTTGCAGTGTAACACTGGTAAATGGTTAAAAACAATGTGGTGCCTCACTGATTGCCCAAATATTCTTAACTCACACCCTTATGTATTAACCATAAAGAAATCAAAGTGGTCCAGGCTGGTAATATTAAAATATCAGGGATCCAAAAAGTGTTTATAAATTGCCAAAGGAACGTCCTTGGCTGACAAAAGGTCCCTGGTATAATATCGATTGATCCGGTGTCAATAGTTAATAATACAGAGCTTATGGCACTAGACTATATTATTGGAGGACAGAATTAAATTCAAAAATTGTAGGGAATAAACCCTTAATTAATATATGGTCCCCAAAGTTAGATCCAATAATCTAGTAAGCGGTTCTAAATGCAGCGCTATACAGCCTATAGCGCTATGCTGTTTAAATCAAACACTAGCTATATTGCTAAAAAAGACAGTCCCATATAAACATGCACTCAGCAGGTTAAATACCCGTCTTGGTGCAGAGACTGTTCAATTAGCGCTATTGATTAGATAGTAAAAGGCTGCATCGTTCCTACAAGGGGAGCGTTCTAATGCCGCTATTGCCGCCTGGAATTTATCCACAAATGCAGGGTGAGTAAAGCTAAGTAACGGGTCGTAGGCACTACATGAGCATGGAGAGGGTTTGTGCACAACCACTCTCCCGTCCTAACGCGCGTTTCGCCAGGATGCTTAATCATAGGACATCACCTGTGCGCAACACAGGTGTCTTATTAAGTAGTACCACCTTTTCAGTAATTGGTGACAGCAGTTGATAGACGTCTGAATTAGCCTATCACAATAATACTTACAGCAAAAATGGAGTGTATCTATATTTAAAAAGTTTCATTTAACATGTAAAATTATTAACCAAAATATGTAAACAAATATGATGATGAATTAGATTATGTTAGAGAAAACAACGGAACACCCATAGGATATACAGCCACATGTAGGAGCAATATATCATCTGTTAAATTAATCTATTAACGTCACATAAATAGGAATTATAATAACCCCATCCCACAAACCAATTAATCTGCCATTTCATTGATACAATAATAATATATACGTAAAAATATAAATCATATCATATAAATTACTGATGGAAATAGAATAAAATAACATAATAATCCTACCATTTTGTTGAGAACTATGCACACAGATACTGACCAGCTTTACTATCACACTGTTATTTAGACTTGGGCTAGGAAATGCCACATCTCAACTCTAATACTGCTTGCAACAGAAGAAATATGACTCCCCAGCAATCAACATGGTTTAGCCCAGGAGTGAATTTCCTCTCTTATTTTAAACACCTTCTTAAGTTTGAATCAGGCCCAATGTCATTATAAATAAAACTTTTTTTAAATGGGAAAATATAAATGAAAAGTATTTAAAATTAAAGTATTCTAAAAAGTGACAAATTCAAAATAAGGAGTGATTATAATTGCAGCACATTCTATATAAAAACATATAGAAATACACACATTTCACAGACAATCGAAATAGAATTAAAAAAAAATAATTATTCTAAATTGCAATATTCAAAATATGGATTTTCTTTACAGGGACTAACAATGGGGTGGGGCCGCTGCTTACCCCACAAATAAACCAAGATAAAAAGAAGGTAAACGTATATATGGATTCAAAGTATTAGTCCTGAAATAATTAATTGATTGTATTACAGTCACTGGAATAATATAAGAAGCAGTTGGAGCAATGTTATCCTTACTTAAGCTTTTGTCCTAGGATATAAACAGTTTATAGTTATTCTTAATACTTGGGATTATAATTTTGAGCTACTGCCCTACAAAACATTATGGAGAATGGACCTAATTCACACTTGAGAGTAAAATTGCGAATTTACCTAAATATACGTGTGGAAAAATCCACAATACCGATTAAGAGAAAAGAAAGGAAAAGATTAACCGCTCCCCCTGTGGCAGGAGTGCAATGTAAGGACGTAAGTCTTTCCTGCATATAGTTAGGTACGTGAGGACTTTATTAGCTAAGAATTGGTCATCCGTTTAGGTGCTTTAAATTGCTTATGATTCAAATATACGTAACTAAAAGCACTTATTAGGCTTTGGAAAAGTAAAGATTTTTTTACTTCTAAAAACAGAAAGTGCTCTCATTAACATATGTAAACAAAAAGTAACCATTAAAAATACAACTTGAAATAAGAATAATCATGACATACCTTACAATACCAATAAATGCATACTGCATGAAGTTAGAAATACAATGATCCACTATATTTACAGACCTTCATAAAACATTGAAAAAATAAGCATTTTTGTAATGGTGTTTGTTCACATGATTAACTCCGCCGATACGAAGATTGTGTGGAGGGAGGCATTTAAATGAGCAAATCTGGGTGTGGTTATGCAGTATCGCAATTAGACGTCCTATGCACACAACTACGAATCTAAGGATAAGGGAGCCCTATGGCATTTGTAAATCTCTTAAGAACCTAAAACCGGGGGCGTGCCGTGGGAGTCACCTTGCTACTAGTTGCATATATTTAAGAACCTAATGCTTTTTTTAAACTGTGAATCAGACCCATGGTGATTTGCCCTTTGCGTATGGCTGATCACAGTCATGTGATACTTCCTGTCAAGAAACAGGAAGTACAAGTCTTGGAAGATCCGAAATTTTAGTGAAAATGATGTGTTGCCTCAATTACAGATCCGAATTTGGTGGGAGGAACCATCAAGTCCCAGAAAAGAGAGAAGTCACTCCAGAGTCTTTTGTAACATGGCAATCAGAATATATATATTTAATTTATCAATACAAAAAACATTGCAGTGATCCGACGTTTAAATTGGACAAACCAATTTTCATCAGGAATATAAAAGAGCAGAGAACTATAATTTTTTATCATTTTGATTAACACTGCCAGGAAACCTATTTTACAATAAAAATGTCAGTATTTATTGATTATTAAATTGTCAGTGAATACTTTCATAACAAATATATATATATGTGTGTATCTTCAGAAGGGCAAGGAATGTAAAAAGAAATCCTTGCACCAAGCAACTTGAAAATGAGGAAAGAAATGGGAGAGAGTGGTGTGGACAGAAGATCTTGGGATCCTGTGAGTGGGGCCATTGTGTCACGTGTAAGTTTGTGAATACTCATGGGAAAACCTTTAAGAACAAAGATGGAACAAGGAAATTTAAAGTGAAACACTTTTTGAATTGCAACAGCACATCTGTGATACACATGTTGGAGTGCCAGTGTGGGCTCAAATATGTGGGTAAGACCAAGAGACCAGTGAAGATGAGGATCCAAGAGCATGTCCGAAACATCAAAAATAAAGTAGCAAGCCACTCAGTATCAGAACATTTCAAGAAGACACATCTTTCAGATCCCACATACTTAAAAGTTACATTCCTGGAACATGTAACACTAAGAGAAAGAGGGGGCGACCTGACGAAAAAATTAGCACAAAGAGAGATGTATTGGATATACACTCTCAACACACTTAAACCCAAAGGAACCCGAATGAAATCGCCCCCTTTTTAGATTGATACAATTGTTTATTTTTTTATGCACAAATAGAACTTTTGCTTTCTTATCCCCATTTCTATTTTTATTCTATTTTTATTCTTCATTACTTAATATTTTTTATTATTTTATTGTAACTTTGTAGTAATTTAATAATTTTTTATTGTAATATTTTTATTGTGTTTTTTAAGTCATATATTTAGGAACATTTATCTCACACTTTTTGATTATAAACTTGTCCAGTGCACTTATATGTTTGGATTAGTTCTAGTATTCATTTTTAGGCCTGGCCCATAGATAATTATCGACTTCACAGCACAGCAGCACTTTCCCTCACTATTAGTGACCACGAATCTGAGGAGCCAATATAACTATTTAGGTGGATCTATAATATACCTAGTCTTAGGAGTCTAGTATAAACCACCGCTATATTGATCAAATTATTTTAATTAATCTTGGTTTTAGTTAATGCTAGTAATTTATTGCACCTACCAATATACAGTACTGCATATCTTCACCACTGTTCACATGCTATATGCCACTATTTATTCTAATATCCCGTCCTTCACTACACACTAATAGACACTGCTACATTTAGCAACACTGTATCCCTCTATATCACGATTCCAGCACTTAATATGAATCCCCAGTGTAATCCTAGTGGGTATTTATTCAGTTAACAAATGGAGGTACTCTTAACCATTTAAGCACATCATTTCATCGGGCTGGATCCAGACCTTGTTAAGTGCATGAAATTAGTGTGATAGTAAAGCTGGTCAGTATCTGTGTGCAGTAAGCAATTTAAAGATATATCCCTGCATGCAAAGAATACAATTAACTTGGCTCACCCTGAAATCAACATGGTTTAGCCCTTGAGTAGCTAAGTTCATGCACTTAACAAGGTCTGGATCCAGCCCATCTAGTGTAATATGAATCAGAATTCTCTATAGATTCTTAGAACAATCTTTTATAATCTATTTATATGGCAGTAGTGTATAAACTGTGTTACCTCTCTGTGCGGAACACATTCACATGCTCTGCATGTATAACTAATGCCCAAAACACAGTGAGCCACTCGAGCGAGACATCTGCCACTCAGAATAAGGACGGAGCTGCCGAAAGAGCCGCTCCGATGTAAACAAAGAACGACATGACTAGGATGCATGGAGGTCTCTATCTGTTTAGGAGAAACACACCGGCGGGAAATGAATCATCAGCAGAGAGCTCAGAGTCGGAATCCTGCTCTCAATTAACGAACCGGATGCTTTCCTTTAAAAGACGGAGGACATGACTCAGCACAGTTATTCTTTGATTCTTGAGGAAGGCAGCACGTGCTTAAAGGCCCCGACGAAACGTGTTGGTTTACATCGATTTCATTGCCATAATCTTCACTACTACTGAAGGTGAAAAGATCCAGAGCCAGCACCTTAAACCCAATTGGGAAAAGGGCATAAAAACTTGGTGTGGACCACCAGCGGGCAGTGCAGATAAGGACTATTTATTCCATGCTAATTATTTATTGTTTTGCGGTACGCAAGCCATTTTTAAAGTTTAATTAGTAAAAGCATTATGTTTTAAAACTTATTACACTATGGTCTGCCCTGTATCTTTTCTCCTCTATTTTTCTCATATGAGGTGACGACTATGCAGTATTAAGAGAGATCAAAGAGAAGTTTATAACAGTTTTCACAACTATTGTGTTGATAACTTGGGAGCTATAGAAGAAATTAGAATGCGCTAAGGGTCAATTCCAAACACACCACTTAATGTTATAAAATTTATTGAAATATACAATTTAATACATTAAAATACATTAAAAATATGCTTGAGGTGCCCTGGAGTAATTTCTAATAACTAATTGATGAAACAAGACATCAAAAGTATTTGTATAATAACATTAAATACCAGAGGAGTTAAGCACACAATCAGCAATAAATGTTGCAGCTTAATTGAGTGATTTGTTGTCTGTCTATAGTACAGACTTGAGACAAGGGATCACTATAGATGTGTATATAGGTGCTTCAGCCCCACTTTGGAGCATTATCTTCCAATATACTCAAGATTTAAATGGCAAATGTTTAGTAGTCACTCTGGTGCTGTAGAGAAGTGTCTTGAGCCTTGAGTCTTGAGCAGAGACAATGGGCCTGATCCAGAGCTACGATGTTACACTGAGCGCTGTAGCGCTCAG
>WWET01001109.1:63067-86808 GCA_011038615.1 Limnodynastes dumerilii | reverse complement strand
CAATACTAATATGTGAAGTCGAGCATTACTAAGATCGGGGAGGGATTAATGACATAATTTGTCAAACCCTGGCAATACTGATCCAGAGAAAAGAAAAAACACGGTTAACCACTCCCCCTGTTTAGGGAGTGCATCGTAAGGACGGAAATATTTCTTGCGTATAATTAGGTACGTGTAGACTTTATTAGCTGTGAATCGGTTGTGCGTTAAGTTGCTTGTGATTCATAGATACCTAACTAAACGCATAATATCAATAGCAAGTACTTTTATTAACATATGTAAAGAAAAAGTAACCATTAAAAATGCATACTGCATGAAGTTAGAAATACAATGAGCTACTACTTTTACAGACCGTCATAAAACATTGAACATTGAAAAAATAAGCAGTTCAGTTAAATATAAGTAAATGTAATGGTGTTTGTTAACAAAATCTAAAGTTAATAAAAATAAAAAATAAAACATTCTCAAACTCAACTAACCAAATAATGGCACCTTAACAAGGTTTAAGTCTTGCACAAAATGTAAAATCAGCATAGGATTAAATAAACAAGACTTTATTTGTTTAATTTAAAGACACACATCTATTGATTATAAACACGCAGCAGGTATGGCCTGAATTAAGTAAGTGCTGACACATGGCCTCACAGCAAACAATACTGTTCTTCAACTTACGAGTGGTCAAGAGCTACCTTAACTTTTCCTGTGTATATGTTAGTTTACGCAAGGCACTCCTACTTTTGAATCAGTCCTAACTCTGTTGGAACGCCCAAACTGTACATTAGTTGACCATGAGCAGCTTATTTACATTAATAGTCTTGCCCCTCTAGCCACGCATGTGGGACTCATTACGTGCCGATGCGTGCATCAGTCCTAAGTATGATATCTGTGTATGTGACTCAGGACCTGATTCACACTTAAGAATCTTCTTAAAATAAGAACTTAAAGTCACTCCTGGGCAAAACCATGTTGATTGCAGGGGGAATTAATTTAATTGTATTCTTTGCATGCAGGGATATATCTTTGAATTGCTTATTGCACACAGATACTGACCAGCTTTACTGTCACACTGTTATTTAAACTTGGGCTGGGAAATATCACCTCTCAACACTAGTACTGTATATTTCTGGGCATTTCCCTGATGCACAGCCATCACTGCGGCCCAACTGTACAGTTAGTCCATTTGTACTGACCCCTGCCTACCTTGTGTGTGTTGCTAATTATTCCAATAGTTTGTACCAGTGGTCAAAGTGTATATTTAGAAGTGGCAGTATGGACATTTAGAAGTGGTGGTATGAAAATATAGAAGTGAATGGAGATTTATAGCTTTACAAATCTTATAGCTAAATATAGCTTTTAAATCAATGGGAGAAGTGATGGCTTGGCATATCCCCATATACCCCCTCACTTTGTGCCCTGGTTTATATTATATTATTGTTTATTTTTAAGGCACCACAAGGTGTACGCATTGCTATAAAAAAATACATTACAGACATACAGGTCAGGGATGGACAGCATAGTACATAATAAAATATGATTTAAATATAAAAATATCACAAAAATGCAATAAAATAAAGTATGCACAGATAGCAAGGCAAGACTCAAGATGTCAAGATTGACAGATCAGGGAAGAGGGGATAGAGCACAGTGAGAGGTAGCCACCAGGTGGGGATGGGGTAAAAGGGTAGCAGAGGGGGACAAGAGGGTACGAAGTGAGGGGGTGGTGGAGGAGAAAACAACACTAGGATGGAGGGCCCTGCTCACGTGAGCTAACACACTAAGTGGGAGGGATGAACTTAAAGAAGACATAAGGAGGGGGTAGGAAGTGGACGGTGGGTGTGAGCAGAGGAGAGGGGGAAGGAAGGAGAAGAAGGGATAGATGTAGATTGCAGTGAGGATGTTAAGTGGAAGAGGGGTAGGCTAGCCTGAACAGGTGCGTTTTTAGTGACCGCTTGAAGACCTGCAATGTGGGGTAGAGTCTAACTGAAGAAGAGAGGTCATTCCATTGCAGAGGTGCAGCACGAGAGAAGTCTTGGACACAGGCATAAGATGTGATGATCAGTAGGGAGGTCAGACAGCAGTGATAACAGAACAGAGAGAACAAGAAGGGGTGTGCATGGAGATGAGGGAAGAGAGGTAGGATGAGGTAATGGCTTTGCGAGGGTAAGGAGCTTAAAGAGAGGTCTGAAGCAGACAGGAAGCCAGTGGAGGGTTTGACATAAAGGAGAGGCCGAGGTAGAGTAGCGTGAGAGGAAGATGAGCCTGAAAGCAGCATTAGGTATAGAAGGGGAGCAAGGTGAAGGCGGGAGACCAACAAGTAGAAGCAGTCTCGCTCACCTCACAACTTGTCCAGAGAGATCAACAAGTTGTTGGGTTTTTTTTGTAAAGCCCGTGCTACTGTGTTTGTGGCTGGGCTTTACACCGCACAGTACAGGTAATACAGGGCTCCTACAGGAGCCCTGTAGGACTAAACCTGTTACTGTGAATGGCAGTGACCTAACCTATGCAGTCACTGCCATTCTAGCAACAGATTTGGTCCTACAGGGCTCCCGTAATAAGGGGCAGACAATGGAGGCTGGAAATAAGGGGCAGACAATGGAGGCTGGAAATAAGAGACAGACAATGGAGGCTGGAAATAAGGGCAGACAATGGAGGCTGCAAATAAGGGGCAGGCAATGGAGCCTGGACATAAGGGGCAGACAATGGAGGCTGGACATAAGAGGCAGACAATGGAGGCTGGAAATAAGGGGCAGACAATGGAGGCTGGAAATAAGGAAGGGGCAGACACAGAGGCTGGACATTAAAAGGGGAAACATGGAGGCTGGACAAATAATATAGAGGCAGATATAGAGGCTGGACATAATAATAAGGGGCAGACATGGAGATTGGACAAATAAACAGGGAGGAGACATATGGAGGCTGGACATCATCATAATAATAATAATAATAGGGGCAGACAATGTTGGCTGGACATAAGGGGCAAACAGTGTTGGCTGGACATAAGTGGCAGACATGAAGGCTGGACATAAGGGACAGACAATGGAGGCTGGACATAAGTGGCAGACATGGAGACTGGACATAAGAAGGAGACAATGGAGGTTGGACATAAGGGGCAGAGATGGAGGCTGGACATAAGGGGCAGACATGGAGGCTGGGCATAAGAGGCAGACAATGGAGGCTGGACATAAGGGGCAGAGATGGAGGCTGGACATAAGGGGCAGACATGGAGGCTGGACATAAGAAGCTGGACATATTAATAAGTGGAAGACATGGAGAATAATAATAATAATAAGGGACAGACATGGAGGTAGGACATATAAAGGGGCCGATATGGAGGCTGGACATATGAATCCTGGACAAATAATAAGGGACAGACATATGGATGGCAGGCCTAATTAGGCAGGCATATGGATGACAGGCCTAATAATAAGAGGCAGACATATGGATGGTTGTTAAATAAAAGGGGCAAGCACTATATTTGCTGGTCTGGGTGGTGCAAGACACACCCACTTTCCCAGACACACCCACTGGGTGTTACAAGACACCCCCCCCCCCCCTCTATCAGGTTGCAACATTTTGTCCCTCTTTCGAATTCTCAAATGTTGGGAAGTATGAGTTAAAGTAGTCGAGACATGAAATGACAATAGAGTGGATGAGGGTTTTGGTAGCTTCACTGGTGAGAAAGAAACGGATATGTGTAATGTTGCGTAGGTGGAAACAGCTAGAATGAGAGAGGGCATGTATTAAGGAAAGATAGGAGTCAAGGATGACATCTAGGCAGTGAACTTTAGGGAAGGAGGAGACAAAGGTATCACCAATGGTTATGGTGATGTAGGAGAAGGGGGATCCTAGGGGGAGTAAAAACAATGATTTCCGTTTTGTCTATTTTCAGCTTGTAGAAGCATTTGGCCATCCATGTGGATAAGGATGCAAGGAAATCTTAGACAGAAGAGAGGGGTCAGGAGAGATAAGGAGGAGGAGAGGTAAATTTGGGTGTCATCAACATAGAGGTAGTAGTTGAGACCAAAGGTACCGATGAGTTTACCCAGCAAGGAGGTATAGAGGAAGAAGAGGAGCGGGCCAAGGACAAAGCCCTGGGAGACAACAATAGGGAGCGGAGGGGGCGGGGGGAGAATGAACAAAGGGTGGAAATAGAGAAGGTGCAGTCAGAAAGCCAAGAGGAAAACCAGGAGAGAGTAGCCTCAGTGAGACCAAAAGTGAGGTTTTGTATCAAAAGCAGATGGTCATTGGTGTCAAAAAGCAGCCAACAGATCAAGAAGGATGTGAATGGAGTAGTGACCCTTGGATTTGGCAGATAATAGATCATTAATCACTTTGGTAAGGGCAGTCTCAGTGGAATGGAGGGGCTGGAAACCAGATTGGAGGAGGTCCAGGAGAGAGTTGTCAGTGAGGTAGCTGATAAAATATTTGTAGACTAAGCGCTAAAGCAGTTTGGAGGCAAACGGGAGAAGGATAGAGGTCGGTAGCTGGAGGGGGGTGTAGGGACCAGATTAAGTATTTTGAGACTGGGAGGGAAAAGGGCATGCTTGAATGAGGAAGGGAGGATACCAGACCAGAGGGAAAGGTTGAAAAGATGGGCTAGATGGGAAAAGGCAGTGGGAGAGAGGTGTTTGAAAAGGTATTAGGGAATGAGGTACACAGGGAAGGTTAAGGGTGGTGACGATATTGTTAGGGAGTGAATTTGGTTTCTTTCGTAAGATAGAAAGAAGAAAACTCATGATGGTTGGATGGCAGGGGTGGTGGAGAGTTGGGGTGGGATGAGCGAAGCAGGGTTGAGGAGATGTCATTTCTGATCATTTTGAATGAGAAGTAGGAGGCAAAGTTGGAAGTGGAGATAGCGGGTGGGATGGAAGGCGGGGGAGAGGAGAGTGTTAAAGGTTGAATGTTTGGGAGAGGATGACAGAATTGAAGAAAATGTGCTTGGCTTGGGCAGAGGCAGAGCAGTAAAAGGAAAGAATTAATTTAAAGTGGAGGAAGTCAGCAGAGGCGCTTGGCGCTGCAGAAGCATTGTTTGTGGAAGCGCGTGACTTGAGAGTGCCATGGCTGAGGGTTAGAGCGGTCAAAGGGAGTTGGAGGAAGGGGGACAGGCAGATTCAAGGGCAGAGGAGAGGGTGGTATTGTAGTGGGAGGCGGCTTGGTTGGGGCAGGAGAGAGAGAGGTTTAGGGGAGAGGAGGTGGTAAAGGGAGGAGAAAAAGGGAATGTTGAGGGTGCTGATGAGGTGAGGATGCATTTGGGTTTGGGGTTAGGGGAGGTGGGAAAAGAGAGGGAAATGAAAAGAAGGTAATGGTCAGAGAAAGTAAAAGGAGAAATGGAGAAGTCAGTCAGAGTACAGCAGGGGGTGAAGACAAGGTCAAGGGAATGGCCCTGTGTGTGGTTAGGGGAGGTGGTCCATTGAGTCAGGCCAAAGGATGAGGAAATAGAAAGAAGTTTAGAGGTGCTGGGGTAGGACGGGTTATCAACAGGGATGTTGAAGTCACCCAGGATGATGGAAGGGAGGTCAGAGGAGAGATAGTGGGTGAGCCAGGCAACAAAGTTCTTGAAGAACTGTGAATAAGGACCTGTGGGCCGGTAAACAATAGCAATGTGGAAGTCTAGGAGACAGAAAATGCAGATAGAGTGGACCTCGAAGGAAGCGAAGATGAGGGAGGGAGGGCTCAGGGGTGATAGTTTGGAAAGTTCAGGAGGGAGAGAGGAGCAGGCCAGCACTGCCACCATGACGGTCGCTGGCTCTGGGAGAGTGGGAGAAGTAGAGACCTCAATAGGCCAGAGCAGCGGGTGAGGTGGTGTCAGTGGGGGAGAGCCATGTTTTGGTGCGATCTAGGATGTTGAAGTAGTTAGAGATAAACAGATTATGTTGCTGGGAGCTTTTTACAGATGGACTTTGCCTTACAGAGAGAGCAGGAGAAAGGGAGGCTGGGGAGAGTGGAAATATGAATGAGGTTGGCAGAGTTGGATGAGCAGGGAAGGGGGAGAGGAATGAGATTGGGTTGACGGAGTGACAAGTGGTGCAAGGTTCAGGATATCAGGATAGTGGAGCTACAAGTCATGATGTGGGGGGTAGGCAGGTGAGAAAGGATGTCAAACAGAGAGGTTAGGGTGAGAAATGTGGAGGGCACCTGGGAAATGAGTCTAGACACTGCAGCTGACAAGCAGTCAGAGGACAATGAGATGGGCAAGTTAAGGGAGGTTGAGTGATATGGATAGAGTAGAATATCTCAGACCTAACGGAAGGGCAAGGAGACTGGGACAGACAAAAGCTAAAGTCAGTGAAGATCAGAGAAGTGAGGGGTACAAACTATCAGGGCCCGTGCTTGCTTTTTATGTTGAATAGGCCTCTGTTAGGGGAAAGAAGATGTTACTCTACTGGTACCCTAAATTATTCTTGGCAGCTCTGTTACTGTATGGTGCTAATTATTATGATGCTATATTAGTACTCAAGTTTGTTATTCAAGCCTGATCAATACACTGTTACCCATTAACAATGACTTAAATCATAGCATATGAATCATAAATATGTTAACTATAGAATATAGAGAAGAAAAGTTTAGTTTAACAATAATTTCAAAATGAAATGTTCTGGAATATATAACCTGTATAATTGGCCAGCAGAGAGCATTCAATGTTATTTTAGTTTGGTTTTACAAATGATTTAAGAGAACTAGCTGTACTCAAAGAGGTTTAGTATCCCTAAACATTTGTTTGCTAAAATATTAAAAAGTTGGCTTCATATTGTTATGATGAAATTTGAGTGTTTCAAATTTAAATAATCAATTTCAGAGACTACAAGTTAACTTTAGTTCCAGTTGAAGTACAGGTTTTGCGGGATGTATATATTTCAGCTTTAATTAAGATGCTTCAAATATATGTTTGTTTTTGCAAGTGATAGAATACAAAGGGCTCTATTTACTTAACTTTACATTTCTCTGTAAATGAAGCTGCGCTAGCCTTGCTTATCTTCACTGTAAGCCTTGCAGCTTCGTTCACAGAATTTACTTTTACTCAACCCTCCGGTGAGGTGCTGCAATAATGTGCGAGGTTATCGCAGGACCTTTCATTTATATGAAGTATGAATGAAGTCTTGCGTATGCGCTGTGACTCCTTCGTTGGACTTTGAAAATTTCAAGTCCCAACATAAAAAAGTCCTGACTTTGAAATCTTAAGTCAGGCACGTCGCCCGGACTGGTGAGTATTATTACTCTTTTTTTCTCTTTGTTATTAGTATTATTGTTATTGTTAAATTAGTTATTAATTTTACTTATTAAAAAAAGTAAACATTTTTATTTATTTTACATATTTACATGTGTATTCCAGTGGTCTTCCCATACATACCTCTCTCCTCCCCCCTAATTATAGCTATTTTGTGGAGAGAAAGGGGGGGAATATGGAAAACGCTGGGAGTGTAAATATCCACCCCGTTATTTAGTTAATCTAATGAAATGTCAGCCAACTCTGAAAAGAACGACCCAGCATACACCACTGGTAATTCCATGGATCGCAATGGAAAACTGCAGTTTCTATGGCAAGCCATGGTTTGTAAATATTAAAAAGTAATTTTCGAAAATTGTCACGGTACTGGTATCCCACTTCCTAGGGCACGGAGTCTGAATGGGGCCTGGTCTTCACTAGAGCCCTGGGATAGTCTGGGCTGCAGGACACCCAGCAGGTCACGGCCCCCAGTAGGTGGTAACCAATACCACAGTACGGTGTCCAGAGATAAGGTACTGCTGGGAAAGCTGAGAACCAGATACAGGCAAGTACCAATACTGGCCAAGGGTGCGGATAGAGACAGAATAAATCAGACAGACTGGAGTGTACAGTAGTACCAGATAGACTGGAGTGCAGACGGAGTAGCACAGTAATAACCAGATAGACTGGAGTGCAGATGGAGTGGCACATTATACAACAATAAACTGGATTGAAGATGGCGTAGTACAGTAAACAGAGCAGTGCAGATGGTTAAGCACAGGTATACTTAATACACAAGACTGTTATCCACTAGGAGATAATGACAGACAGGGGCAATAACACTGCACACAGCAAGGACATACTCATAGCCAAGAAGAGAGACAAAGGTGGCAAGGTAAGAGTAACAGAACAACAACTGGGAAGACACCAGAGAGTAGCAGGATCAGTACACCCAAAACACAGGAGCATGATAAAGAATAGCAGACAAACAGGACACTGGATCAGAATGAAACCCAAACATGAGCACAGACAGGAGAACTAGAAACTATGACCAGCAAGGAGGTTATCAGCTGACAGCTATTTAAGGGGAGAGCAACATGCCCATTGGCTGCTGAACACAAACAGCCAAATCCTCAGCTAAGGCATCCCAGCTGCAAGGTAATCAGCTAGGATCCCTAGCAAGAAGAAATGCTCCAGGGGCAACACAGACAGGAGTACCCTGCTACAGAACCATGATAACATTACATGCTGCTGCCATACTGTAGTGTGTAAAAAAAAAAAGTTCCACCATTAGCTCTTTATTTAGATATTTTATTGTATTAAATTTTATCTGCATTTACTATTTACAAACCCTTCCCCAACTACACCTGTTTTGATTTAAAGAGGGCCCCTGGCTGTTGTCTCTGAAGCTTCTTGGGGTTGCACACTTCATGTAGTGCATAGGGCTGTCGGCTGACAGGAAGGCAATAAAAGATGCCCCCAGGCCATTATCATTGTGGAATACAATCAGATTAGTCAGACAGCAATCTTCACCTGTCTCCCAATCGGCAGGTAGATGTGAATGAGCAATTCACTAACCAAAAGTGCTGGCGGCCATTGATTATATGAAAGCATGGATGCATGTGGAGCAATGACACAAGACTGCAGAACCACAGGGGATGGGGGGATTGAACATCCAGGTCACTTGCTTGTATTTGCCCCAAGGCTATAATTTGCCAGGCAGACAATGGACTGGGTATTTATTCATCTTTATATACATTGGGATAAGGGGGTAGATCCTGAACTCCGCTTGCAATCCGTTTACTAGTGTAGCGTATTTACGTGTGCGTTCCTTCTATAGACTCCCCTTGGCACACCCCTTGAATGTACGTATTTTGTCCGAGTTCCGCTTTCCAAACCCTGCCTTAACTTTTGCCCACGTAACCAATGTCATCCGCACACGTACTGATGTGCAACATGTATTTACGCAGCTGAGCACGCCCATACTGTACACTTTAAATACAAACCCCCCACCTACATAGCGTATTTCAGACACAAAAAATTGGCAGGCCCACATGTACGGATTTACGCGACAAATACGTAAATGGGCCATATGTTCACATTTATGCTACGTTACGGGGCGTATTTTCTATGGTGCGCATGCGCAGTTCTTACCAAAACGCGATTTTACCTGTCCGCCACACATAAATTTGCTCACAAGCGTTGTTCTTGATCTGCCCAAGGATACTAATATTAGTTCCAGACTACAGGTCTTGAATATTTATATGCCTACTTTGCACAAACATAAAAAAATAGGTTTTGGGTTTTTTTTTTTCCAAAGGAGAGGGCTGTCCAATAGTTTTTTCATGTCAATTGATACAAAAGAGTTTGGGTCCTGTTCTCATACTTGTGGGTACTGGTTTTACCTTAAATTTCTTTTGATTCTCTCCTGCACATTTTCAGATAGATCAATAAACACACAGAGGTGTCCCACTTTTCCTGAGAGGTTTTTGATGGATCTAAAAGTAAGAAGGCACCTTGAAATTAGTAAATAAATACATAAAATGGGTCAACATTATTGTTGTAGATTGGTCTTGAAAGGTATGGACAAAACTGAATGGTGGGCTTCTAGAGGGGTAATGTCTGTGTGTTCTATTGAGAGAATAACATATTTGTACTTAACAGATATGTGACACACACACACACACATACATACATGGACACAGACACACACATATGCACACACACACACACACACACACACACAAACATGGACATACACATATATACGGACACACACACACGCACACAAACATACATGAACACATACATAGACACACACATACACGGACACACACACACGGACACACACACACGGACACACACACATACATAAACACACACACACCTGTTGAGGTTTTGATACAATGTTGTGATCAATGTCTTTTAAATCCATGTTTTAAACTATGAAATGTCTTTGGAGTCAGGTGGGAGGCTCATATCAAGTTTAGTAACCACCCATCCCAGTTATGTTGGAAATTCATCTGAAACATGAGCATGCAAGTGACCAAATCTGAAAATCCCCAAACAGCTGCTCAGGCTTTCAGATGTGATGCCAGTCAACAGTCTACTTCAACCCTCATAATATGTATCTCCATTGACTGAAGCTGCTGCTGGAAAGTATAAAATAAAGCTTTTATGTTGGTGGTTATAAAGGCCAAAACAATAAAATGTTGAATCATAAGAGAGAAGCCCAACAAATAGTTTCATCCATTAAAGTATACAAAATATAAATATTTTCCTTCCCATAATTTATGGGCATTACTTATTCTGTCCAGTGCATTTAAAGTGTAAACTAATCAGCATAACACTGTAGTTATTTTGTCTGACCAGTATTACTCCAAAAGCAAAATATACCACCCCTAGAGTGTTTGAAGCAAAGCATATGCCTGGCAATAGAAATATTGGGCCTCTACTAAATTTATTTGGTCCGCCCGTAAGCCCCGGATTCGCCAGGAAACCTTGTGTCGGCCTATTGGGGAGGGAGGTCTGGGTGCTTTGGCTTATTATAGAGCAGCGCATCTCACTCAATGTATATGTTTGCACTCGCCTACAGGCACCAGGGTATGGACGGACATTGAAGCTCATTTCTCTGAGACCATTTCTGCCTCTTTCTTTCTCTGGCTTCTGCCACGTCACAGGCCCACTCTATCTTCTCTTCTGCCCACTATAGCCTGCAGCGCATTGGAAACAACAATCCCTCCCCTCAATTTCATCTATCATTAAAGAAGTCTGGCGAATATATACACTAGAATATATTTCCTACTTGGACAGTGATCACCTCCTTCAGGTTTCCCATTATTCCCCTTTTCCCATCTAAACCTCTAACCCATCTTACCCCTCTATTGACGACCCCACTTTCCGGGTTCTCAGAATCCTAAGGTTAACTTGACAGTATTAATGCTTCAATGTGAATGTGTTGTTCTCATCTTGTTTGATTTTCCCCCTGTTTATACATACATGTATGGTCCTTCATTTGCTGCATGGGATTAACATGTTTCCATAACCTCTTTTTCTTTTCTGTACCCCTTCCCCTATAACTATTTGAAAAACTCAATAAAACATTTAAAAAAAAAAGAAATATTGGGCCTTGTACACTTATGTTTTTTGGGCCTTCCTCGCTTTAAAAACAAACAAATAAGCGAGCCATGGCTCACTATAGCAGCAGCGGGAACGGCCATAACTGTAATTGTGTATGATGTTGCTGGGGAGTAGTGGAGGTGGGGGCAGATATAAATGTAACTGTGTATGATATTGCTGGGGAGTAGTGGAGGTGGGGGCAGCCATAAATAACGCTGACCCCTGCCACAACTACTTTCCACAATCACCATACACAGTCGTGACATGCTAATGATAACCTGTTGCAGGCAGCCGTTGCTCTGTATTTAAAGTAGTAGTGCTGTTGTTCCTTAAGGAAAAAAGACCCATGCATAATTTTGCCCTGGGCTCCTTAAATGCTAAGGGCAGCCCTGCTTACAATATTTTAGTAAAAAAATTGTGTTCTGTTTTAACCCCAATTCAGCGTTATCTAAACTTTTTATTTATTTTTTTTAACACAGAATTATATATATTTTTTTAAGTCATATGTATTAAAGCTACAGTTAAATAAATTCTTTGGCTGCATGGAGGTTTTGGTATTCAAAGTAAGGTGTTGTAGCTCCATCTAGTGGCAAATATAGCAATGTAAATGTGTAAATGTTCTTCCAGATTGCCTTTACACACTACAGTAGTATTTAATTAAGGCTTTGTTGGTTGTTTTACTGAATATCTGAATTTAGTGGCTAAACATGGTTTAGCCCAGGTGTAACTAATTTCAAGCACTTACTTAAGTCTGGGTCCAGCCCAAGGTTCCTAAAACTGGGGGCAGGTTTGGGGGGCAGGTCAGAACAGTTAGGTACGATCTGTGAATAAGGTCCCATTTTTATTTTTGCATTGTTACTCTGTATGGACTTATGGACCATACCTGATCAGCCTGTTTATAAAGGACTCACTAATCAGATTGCTGGCCATTGTTGCTGTTGTTTTGCTACTTCATCTGCTTTCCTGTTTGCCCTGTATGTTCTATCCTGGACACATTTGTATCCAGTTCTTATGGTCCAGAGTATCTTTTTAACTCATCTTTTTATAAATTTGGTTTCACCTATGTCATGTGCTGGCTCCTGTTAGTGAGCATCTGTAATTAAAAGAGCACTAGACCTTTGTAGGGCACTTGGCTCTTATAGTGTAGCAGTCACTGGGCCCTGGTTATAGGAGTGTAATAAGCCCTAGTACAGTAGAACACTACACCCTGATAGTCAAGGGCAATAGGCCCTTGGTAGCCGTACAGTTGATAGATCCTATGGCAGGCACCAGATGTTTGTTTAGTCATAAGAGGACATAGGGTCCAATTTGTCAGAATGTGCTAGATCCTAGTTGTTAGAGAGGCAGGATGATGTCAAGCATGGGGATGGGATTTTCTGGAAGCAAGTGCTGTCCCTTCAGAGTGCATCACAGGAGAAGATAGTCAAGGTGACAAGCATCCTGGTAAGTATCCCTCTATGTATGTGTCCCCTCTGTTCCTCCATGGGATCTGGTTATATGGGCCCAGGTTCTGTTCTGCTCAAACTGTTTTTTCATAGGTAACGCAATGAAAAACCTGGAAGTTCTGATGCCCGCGATTGTACTTGCCAAGCAACAGTGTACTGAAACAGAAGCTTGTCCCTGCAATAGCAGATGCATTATCACGCTCGCAAGGAGCACAGTCTGACACTAGAAGGGGACGACTTCCATGAGGTCTGCGGTGTAGGAGATTATACCTGCACGCTCTGTGCCGGACCCAGGATCAAGCCCTTTGCCAGCCCAGCGGCAGTTGGAGGAGTGCTCTGGGCCCTCTGGTGTGTAGGAAAAGCGACACAGGCTCTGGCCGGACCCTGTTGAGACCAGCGGCTGCTGAACACCTCCACAACCCCCCACTCCTGCGGGGGACAAGGTAGCACCTCCCCCACCACTGCTGCGGTGCCTCCAGTCTTTAGAGAGCTTAACTCAGGGACATCTCCCCTGCTAAAGCAGAGCCCCCTTTGCCCTATAGTTCCTATCCTCATGGGCTGAACTTAGTCACTCTTCTGGGGCTCCCTCATTAAAATGCTCCTGCCATTTGCGGTGTAGCTCACTTTTTCTGCACTGTAGGAGGCGTTTGTAGTGCAACAGTGCCATCTTCTGGACAGCCACCGTACTCCACCCAATTATTATTTTTTTTGACTATTACAGTGTCTTAGGAGAAATTTCACCCCCTCCTGCTTAACAGCTTCACTGGATACTCGACAATCTGGAAACTTCCTCCCCTGAGGAGGATGCCCTCAGTATCCAATATGTGACCACCATCTATCCCATTAAATATTGAAGGGGGAATGGGACTCCAAATGCAGCAATGAACTAACCATCGCCAGTCAAGGCTCTTGTTATCATCTTCAACCATTATAACTCCATGGGGAAGTCTAGAAAAGGGACGCCACGAAAAACCGCTAATTCCTCCAAAAACACAACCTCCACATTCAGAACTTCTACAATTCCTAACCCCCGGCGGTCAGCGTCTCCGATACTGGAATCCTCCACAAAGTCACAGCCCTCCCAACAAACTGTCCCAAAGGGCAGCGACAACCCCCTCAATGCTTCCTCACCTCCTGGGGTCTCCCACTCTGAATTCACGGATATTCTAAAATGTCTAGAGTCCATCCCCACTAAGAAGGACCTCCAAGAGGTTGAACATCGTATCAAAGAGGCTGTACAAGCTCAATTGACCGTTATCCAGGCAGACGTTTCACAACTGGGGGACAGAGTCGCCTCGCTGGAGGCATCAGGTGAAGATCACGCAGAGATTTTCTACAAAATACAAGAGAAATTAGAAATAAAGAGACCTGATACTTCTTAATCCGCTGTGTGAACGGCGGTAAGGGGGTGTGTGAGTCCCCGGTCCCTGATACTACGGCTGACCCTAGGTCGCAGTAATTATTTACATAGTTTATTTTTTACAAGAGAAATTAGATGGTCAAGATAGGGAAATGAGGGACTTGCAGTGTAGAGTGGAAGATCTGGACAACAGGGGACGCCGGAATAACCTCAGGATTCGCGTTATCCCTGAAGATGTCCCCCCTGAAGGAATTGTAGATGTCCTCACAAAGATCTTCAATGAGCTCCTGGGAGCCCATCCTGATGACGCCATCCTCTTTGATCGGGCACACAGGGCCCTCAGACCCAAGTCACTCCAGCCGGACAAACCTCGCGATATTATCTGTCGCCTCCACTATTATGGGGTAAAAGAAGCCATTACGGAAAAAGCCTGCAGAAGTGCCAATTTACAGTTCAATGGCTCGCCCATACAGGTCTTAAAGGATTTATCCTGGCACACACTCAAGCAGCTCCGTCTCCTTAAGCCCCTCACAGATGAACTGCAACGAAACAAAATCAAATTTCGTTGGGGCTTCATGACCCATAAGGCTTGGACTCTTTCTGTGTGGGTCTTGGCCTTCCCAGAATAGCCCTACCGGACTGGTGAAATACATATGGCCCACTCCCCAGGCTTCCCTTACCACGACGAGAGCCATGGTACCAACAACAGTGCCACAAATGAAGAGCCAACAACGCAGACGATGCTGCTGGCCCGAGCCAGGCCCACACCTAATACTCTGAGGTCGAGACTCCTACTTTTACATACTTACTGTGATCTCCTACTTGTAGTCTCAGTCTGGTCTAGTTTGTACACCTTTCTAACTACGTACAGTGTTTTCCACAGGCGTCTTACCATTGTTCTGCCATATTATTAGTTTGGCGCTAAGCTTTAACTTTGTTCTCTTTCACTAGTTAATGGTTTTTTACAGTTGGATCCCCCTAGAACCCCTGATACAGTTCCCGCTTATACACTTTTGTGCATGGTGTTCGTGTATACCACCATGTGCTTAGATGCGGAAATCCTTTTTGTGGCCTCTTATAGGCCATTACCTTCAATAGCTATTAATTATCTTCATATGTCGAATGCATTGTTTGTCTTCCTATGTATCTTCTCTTTTCTATCTCTGTCTCCACCTCTCCCCTCTCTTCTTACCCAGGTAAGCCATGGCGAACTCCTCTCATAAGAGAAGGGTCTAGAAGTTGCACCAGTGTTCATAGAGCGTATTCCTTAATCCCTCTACCGTCCAGATGGCAGCACCCCCAGATAAGTTTACAATTCTGTTGTTGCATGTGAGGGGCCTCAACACCCCAGAACGTCACTCAAAATTGTTTCACACATTACATGCAGGGAGGGTGGATGTGGCATTTATCCAGGAAACCCACTTTAGGGAAGACGTAGCTCCAGCCCTAACCAATAAACGTTACCCCCTGTCCTTCTTTAACCACAACCCAGATGGTAAATCAAAAGGGGTTGCTTTACTCTTCTCACAGCGATTTACTCTCTCAGACACCAAGGTAGTGAAATTAGGAGCAGGCAGGGGTATCCTGGTTAAAGGTAGATTCCGTAACCATTCCTTCACGTTCAGTGGGTCAACACCCACTTAAGGCCCAGAGACAGATGAGGCATTTACTTCACGAATCTAAACTCTCAGATGCCTGGAGACTTATCCACCCAGATGACAAGCATTACACATATTACTCACATACATTTGACTCTTACACTAGAATAGACTACATTTTAATAGCCCATGACCAGCTTCACCTTCTAAGTGACACTACCATAGGACCGATGACGTGGTCTGATCACTCTCCCCTCTATAGTACACGGACTCTCCCCGACTCTCCCCCTAGGGAATGGTCCTGGCGGTTTAATGAACGAATACTACAGGACCCATACTGTAAAGCCCAGCTGGAGGAGACCCTTGCGGACTACCTTAAGCATAATGATATAGAAGAGCCTTCGCCCATTATAATCTTGGAAGTTTCTAAATGCGTGGTCCGGGGGCGCTGCATCCAGCTCAGCTCCTATCTCAAGAAACAAAAAGAGACACAGAGGGCCTGATTCAGAGATACGATTTCCACGGCACTTAGGAGCGTATATTTAAGATCCTAGAAAATTCGCAAAACTGCGCATGCGTAGTAATAGTGCAACGCCGTCTACGTAGCGGTTAGGAGCGTAAATTCGCTAAGAGCGTAAGTTTGAATCGCACGCAAGCACTTAAGATCTTAAGTGCTGCGAATCTTTAAGATCTTAAGGATTTGCATGGAAATGGGCGGGGGGAGGCAGGGAAATGAGGGAAAGTGGGCGCGGGCTGACACTTAGGATCTTAAATGAACGCTACCACGTCACTTAAGATCCCAAATGACAGCGTAGAGTTAGGGCTAGTCAATGGTGGTCTAAGTTTAAGATCCACCGCTGTTTGCAAGGGGAGTGACTCTTTATGCAGTGGGCTGGAACCTGCTAGGATCTTAACCTTAGATGCGTATATTTGCGATCTTTTTGCAATCGCATCTCTGAATCAGCCCCAGAGACTCTGACTTCTAGACAAAATTACTGACCTTGAAACTCGACACAAACGTACCCTCTCCCCGACTGTTCTTCGTAAACTCACCCAGACCAGAAAGGCCCTCAGTAAGCTGATAGATGAAAGGATCAGCCTAGCTTACCATAAATGCAGAAGCCAGTTCTTTCAGTGGGGCAATAAGCCTGGAAAAATGTTAGCTAGGGCTCTCCGGGCACAGCACACTCTCACTTTCATTCCACATATAAACGACCATCGAGGGAAGAAAGTTTCTCTAGACAATGACATAGCAAAGTCTTTCCATTGTTACTACTCGGGTCTCTATAACCTAGAATCTCAATACCCTGCTCGCGATCCCATCCGTCGTAAAATTCAAATCGCTAATTATCTAGAAAAGTGCCACTACCCCTAACTCTCACTGGATGATAGGGAGGCGCTTAATGCCCCCTTCACCCTTCTGGAATTGGAGGCGGCTATCAAAGCCTCGTCATTGTGGAAGAGTCCGGGCCCGGACAGCTTCACTGCTACTTTTTATAAGGCCTTTCAACAAACTCTCCTTCCCATCCTCCTGCGAGCATTTAATGCGTTTCCCCAACTACTCCCTTCTCAAAACAATCATTGACAGCTCATATTTCTCTTATCCCAAAGGAGGGTAAATACCTGGCCAGGTGTGAAAGCTATCACCCCATCTCTTTACTTAACATTGACATTAAACTATTTGCCAAACTTTTAGCCAACAGGCTCCAGAATTTTTTACCTGGAATCATACACAACGATCAAGTGGGCTTTGTCCCTGGATGAGAAGCCAGAAACAACACCACAAAGGTTATTAGTTTAATTCAATTGGCTACCATCCGTAAATCACCCCTGGTACTCCTATCGACAGAAGCCGAAAAGGCAATCGATCGAAATCGCATGGGATTTTATGCCACTATATTCCACTTCCTCTGCGAAACTTAGAATCAACTGTATTCTTTCTGAGCCGGTTATCATCCTTAATGGCAGGAGACAGGGCTGTCCACTCTCCCCTTTAGTTTTTATATTATGTATTGAAGCTCTAGCCCGCTTGGTTCGCGCCAACCCAGGGATTAGAGGCATTACAGTAGACGGGAAGGAGACTAGGTTGGCTTTATTCGCCGACGATGTGCTGACATTTGCCACAGATCCATTATCCAACCTCCCTGCTCTAAAGGAGGAATTCACACATTTTGGTGAATTATCGAACCTCAAGATAAACAGCTCTAAATCACTCACACTGGGAATCCATGTCACAGAGGCGGAGAATGCTGCCATAGACCAATTGTTCCACTTTACCTGGAAATCCACCCATATTAAGTACCTGGGGGTGAACCTAGCCAGCGATTGTGCTCAACTATACAGTTTAAATTATCTCCCATTACTGGCAGAGCTGCGCAGAGATTTGCAAGTCTGGGCTACCCGGAAACTCTCTTGGTTAGGGCGCCTAAATGTAGTAAAAATTAATAACCTACCCAGGTGCCTGTACCTCTTCCAAATGCTCCCCATCGCTCTCCCATCTTCATTTTTCCATTCTGCCCAGTCCATATTGTCCCACTTTATTTGGGGAGAAGGCAGACCCAGATGTCGTAGGGACTTCCTGTTTCGTCCTAAACGACAAGGAGGAATGCAGGCCCCCTGTCTCTCCTCATACTATACAGCATCCCTCCTACAGAGGATTCTTGACTGGTCAGCCCCCAAGCCCACGAAACAATGGGTGGCCCTTGAAAGCCACTTTGTCCAGTCACCATTGCAACTTCTACCATGGCTCCCTTTCATCCCCCTGGTAATACATCCAACCATAACTCCCACAATGACTGCCTGGAAAAGAGTACGTAAAAAAGGCACAACGCTCCTCTCTCTCACCACTAAAATTCAATCTGGATTTTGTACCGGGACTTCAACCAAGATCCCTTGCAGCCTGGTCTAGAGTGGGTATCACGAGAGCCCATCACATCCTCCATAACGGGAATGTGATCGCCTTTCCTGACCTGTAATCCAAATATTCTCTCCCCCCTCTGCAAAATGGATCTATACCCAGCTACACCACTTCCTCTCTCGGTTTCAATTTAGAAACCACTTCAAAAGGTCCTTCACACCATTTGAAATTCTTGCTTCCATTACATCCCCCGAGACATCCTATTTCCTTGCTCTATAAAATATTACTTGCATCTAAATTTACAGGTCTGCCCAGGTACACCGAGGCGTGGCATCGTGACCTCACAGATCCTCCATCACAGGAATGGCACTGAATTTTTAAAACCACGCAGGCTTGCTCCAGAAGCCTTTTCGGTTATTGAAACCCAAATAAAAATACAAACTCGATGGTATAGAACCCCACAACTTCTGCATTCTTTCTTACCTCAGGTCCCTTCCTCATGTTGGAGGTGCAATCAGGCCACAGGCTCGATGGCACATATATATTGTGTGGATGCTCCAAATTATCTCAATTTTGGGACAGTGTGATCCAGATCACCCAGAAAATTGTAGGCCCTGACACACCGACAGACCCAAATTCTAGATCCTCTCCCTACCCCCAGGTTCACCAAACGCCTTCCGTCACACACTCCTAATGCACCTAGGTAACGCTGCTAGGGCACTTATCCCAGTCCATTGGTGTTCCACCGTAGTCCCCAAATTAGAGGAATGGTATACCGATCAATGGATAATATCATCATCTCAGCAACTGATACATTTCATGAATATCTAGCCACTTGGGCCTCCTGGATCTTCTATATGGATTCAGAGCATTCTGCTAACTCTCCCAACTCTCCTCCACCCCTAGTGACCTACATCCCCCCACATCCTGCTCCCCCCCTCGTCCATCCCCACTCCCACCTTTTACCCTCCCACCCTCTTTCTCTTTTCTTCTTTCTTTTCTTTTCTTGATTTGTTCTACTTGGTGTTACTCAATAATTGCCTCAATATACTGTAGAGGTTGATGTTAACCTGTCTTATTGTCTGTAAGAAAGCATAATGTAACAAGCTTTTTTTTGTGCAGGGTCGCCAGATATCTGCATTCTATTCAACTTTTAATTTTGTGTTCATGTGACCAATGTTCATGTTGTATTCTACCTCTTAATAAACAAAGATTGAATACTAGAAGGGGACATTGCAATTTTTTCCATGGTGTAAATCAGGATTGGTAGGATCCTGGGTATATGTGTTTTGTGAAAAATAAAGCAAAAATATAACAGAAAACCCTGCTTTCTGTCAGAAGTCACAGCCAAGCCTGAGAGCCTTCAGCCTGTGTGAAATCAGGAGGGCATAAAGCAATTTACCAATACCAATAGTAGGCCTTATCAGCATGGTGACAGTAGCAAGCAAAGTTACTCCAGTTACATTCTCTTCTAATTTCTCACATTGATGGCTTGCTGTATGACTTCCCTGCAGTGATGAAAGTATTTCTAAGAATATCCGCTTATACCACCACCAATACATCACTGAATACAGCAGACAGAGTCTAGTTTCTGTATTCTCAGTTCTCAGATAGCTTTCAGAATATAAAGCACAAAAATGACATACAAAGGACTGGATGCAGAGATCTGAGTTTCCTGCATTTGAAAATTCAAATGCAAGATGTGTGGTGATCCGCTACCGGAAAGAAGGTAGAAAGTTGCATTCTCCCTGCATGCAAAGAATAAAATTAATTAAATGTCCTTGCAATTCAACATTGTTTTTCCACCTTATTTCCTCTTATTTTCAAATTCTGGATCTGGTCCAGCATTACTCTTTTAAGGTTCAAGATTATCTTCACACTAGCTAAGGTACCCAGAGTTGCCCATGTCCAATCTTCAAGTTACCCCATTCACACAGAGCCAGTAACAACCCATGTCATGTGTCAGTGTGAATGGGTCAACCTGGGTCTGGTTGACACCAGGATTATTTCCGGGATGGCCTCAGCCAATGCTGCGGTGTGAAAAGGTGTTCCTGGGTTATTCAACCCAGATTCCATTAAAAGTACCAAATTTACCCAGGTTGTAGCTGTGGTGTGAACAGATGCATCATGGCTATAAGCCATGTTCATTATCCCATATGTGATCCAGGATTTCGGTGTAAAAGGGCCATAAGTTATCAATGAGTTGGATGTATCTGTCAACATTGAAACAATTATTAGCAGCTTGTAAGTTTTTTCAACACACCCATGAGGTGACTGCCCAGTGGGTTCCATTCACCAATGCGAACAGCTATTTTCAACTTACACACAGCCGACAGCTAATTGTTGTGGTTTATTTTTAGAAAATGGCTGCATTGCAAAATTTACCCCACAAAACTGCCATCAAATGATTTCCGAAGCTACAGGTTAGTGCAGGGGAGAGGATGTATTTTACTATACTAGATTTAGGGTTAGGCTGTGGGAAGGGGATGAAGCCTAAAAGGGCAGAGTTAGGATTAGGCTGCAGGGAAGGAAGAGTTAGGGTTAGGGTAATGGAAGGGCACAGTTAGGGTAAGAATTAGTATAAATGTTGGGGTAGGGGAAATAGAGAGTGTCGCTTACCTGTCTGGTGGGACAGGAAGTTTCTTAGTAGCTCCTTCTTCAGGAAATGGGGTCTCGAAATTGGCACTTTCGAAAAAGGGCTTTTCTCAACGGTGACCCACACCCCTGCCCAGTGTGGATTTTGTTTTTGGGGCAACATTTAAAATAAAACCCACCCCCGTTTCACCTAAACTCTACTCATAACTGACTGGATTTGTTCAAACCATACCTTTTTTCCATAAGCCTGTCCTTTTGTGGCCCGCAAATCAGGAAAGCCCCCCTAAATCAGGTTGTGGTTGATAACCGGTGCAAAGTGCCATAGGGCCGTATGCAGAGCTCCGGCCGCATTGCATTTGTGGCCGGAGATTTCAGAAAAGTGCTACTGCGCATGCGCCGTAATTTTGTAACGTAATCTAAGTTACTTCTTGAAACATAGATTGCATATATGCGGTCTTTAAGGTGTGTTAGGTGTGTTACGCAGGCGTGAGAGGATACCCCAAAGGACCGCTTAGGAGTATATGAGAATACCCGGGTATAACATATTTCCATTGTCTCCGGTTGTCCGGTACGGGTCCTTTCCCCTGGGGGGTATTTTTTACTCTTTACCGTGTCAGTTTATTTATATGTTCAATAAATGTTATAAAAGTTTTTACACATTGCGGTTTTTCTTTTCTTTTTGCTCATCAACAATAACAGAGGAGATACGGAGATCAAAGGACTAATTTGCATATCAGTAACAGCCGCAGTGCTTTCCACAGACATACAGCTCGGTCTGCCGGAAAGCCACATATCCGTCTCCTCTGCACGTGGATTAAGACCAGGACTTTTTGCCACATTGAAGTACCCATCGGAGAACTACAAAATCGGTATCTTCAAAACTGTAAGCTGTCATCCCCTCGCTCCTTTGAGGATCGCATAAATACCACTTTGGGAACTTGTTATATCTAAAGAATTATAGGAGTGTCTGAGACTGTGGACTATACTAGATATTTATTTACAGCTTTCAGTCTAACTTATAAACTTTATTATCATAAAAATTTTTATTGTTTTTTTTTATTTTATTTTATTTATTCATTGTTTTTCATTTTTCATTATTTGTCCTACTGGATTGGTCTGAATCAACTTGCAGTATATCACTTTAGTTTTTGAATTTATATCATCGATTTGCAAGTATTATTTATTTATATATTTATTTTGATTACTTTATCTATTGGATTGTTTGGAAAACCTCTGAATCTACTTGCACTATATCACTTTAGTTTTTGAACTTGCAATATCGATTTGCATGTATTATTTATTTAAATTATATTTATTTTTGATTACTTTATCTATTTATTCATTTGCCACTTTAATATCTTGTTGTTTTTATGTACTTGCCACTTCAATACCGTGTTGATTTTACCCATTTATTTTGTACATTGCTCATTTTATATTTCTGCCATTTGTTCAGTCCACTCTGTAACCCAGATAATTACACTTATTTATTGGTATTTTATATTTAATTTATTGATATATTTTGCGCCCAGTTAGTGTTTTATTCTATGTTCGTATCTCCAGCTACCATGTGTCTCCAGCCTCCCCAGTATTCTCCATTCATGTGTCTCCAGCTCCCATTATTCCACATCATGTCTCTCCAGTATTCTCATTTAATGTGTCTCCAGCTTCCCCAGTATTCTCCATTCATGTGTCTCCAGCTCCCATTATTACCCAGGATGTCTCTCCAGTATTTAGCAAGGCTTTTGACACTGTGCCACATTTCAGACTGTTGAATAAGCTGGAAACTTTAGGATTGGACTTAAAGATAGTTGCATGGATACAATCTTGGTTACAGGATAGACAACAGAGCGTTGTAGTAAATGGAATCTCTTCTGGGGATGGTAAGGGAACCAGTGGCGTACCCCAGGGTTCTGTACTTGGACCACTGCAATTTAATATCTTTATAATTGTCTGTGGTATTGAGGGGAAAATATGTCTTTTTGCAGATGACACCAAGATATGTAACCAGGTAGATATGCCAGATGGTACAGAAAATGAGGGATGATCTAGGTCAACTGCAGTTTAATGCCAAAAAATGCAAAATCATGCACTTGGGGCACAAAAACCCAAAGGCCCAATATATCCTTAATGGAATTACATTAGAATCTACCGAGGAGGAAAGGGATCTAGGAGTCATTATTTCCAGTGACTTAAAGCCAAGCAATGTAACAAAGCAATGAGAAAGGCAAGTCAGATGCTTGGTTGCATAGGGAGAGGAATTAGTAGCAGAAAGAGGGAAGTAGTGATGCCCCTTTATAGATCATTGGTACGACCTCACCTAGAATACTGTGTTCAGTTCTGGAGGCCATATCTCCAGAAAGACATAAATACATTAGAGACTGTGCAAAGAAGAGCAACTAAAATGGTCCATGGCCGTTGTAACAAATCATACCAAGAAAGGCTAGAGGAACTAAACATATATAGCTTGGAGCAGAGAAGGGAGAGGGGGACATGATAGCAGCTTTCAAAATACATCAAGGGTTGTGACCAGCTAGAGGAGGGTACCATTTTTCAAAAGAAAAGG